>VSDK01001662.1:122198-146847 GCA_009767595.1 Symbiodinium kawagutii | reverse complement strand
AATAAATAATTATATATAATAATATATGATAATATATGATAATATATAATAATAAATAAAAATATATAATAAAAAATAATAATATATAGTAATAAATAGTAATAAATAATAGGAAATAATATATAAGGGGGTATTTATAATAAATGATTATAAAAATTTTAAAATAATAATGAATAATATTAAATATTTGTATTTAGTAATAGATAATAATAAATTATAATGGATAATGGTAAATAATGGTAGATAATAATTATTAATAAGAAATAGTATATAAGGGGGTATAAATAATAATTAATTATAGATAATTAAAAATAATAGTAAATAATTGTATATAATAGTAGGAAATAATGGAAAATAATATTTAAGGAAATATAAATTAGGAATAAAGAAAAATAATATATAAAAAAATATTAATAATAAATTACAATAAATAATAATAATAAATTATATATAATTTAAAAAAATAAATTATAAAATAATAATAAATAATAACCGGTAATATTAAATAATGTTAAATAATATTTTTTGATGGGAAATAATATATAAGGGGATGTAAATAGTAGTTTGTTATAGATGGTTGTAGATAGTTATATATAATAGGAAATAATTATATATAATAGTAGTAGATAATGGGAAATTATGTATAAAGGGGTCTAAATAGTGGATAATTATAGATGGTTGTAAATAATAATAGATAATAATAGATAATTATATTTAATAATAATAAATAATAATAAATAATATTATATAATAATAAATAATAATTAATAATATTAGATAATAGTAGATAATAATTAGGAATAAAAAATAATATATAAGGGAATATAAATAATAATTAATTATAAATATTCATAAATTATAATGGATAATAATAACTAATTGGATATAATAATTAACAATAATAGGAAATAATATGTAAGGTAGTATCAATGGTAGATAATTTTCGATAATTATAAATAAAAATTAATAATAGTAAAAGTAGATTATTAATTGTATATAATAGTAAATAGTAATAAATAATATTAGATAATGGTAAATAATGGTCGGTAATATTAAATAATAGTAAATAATGGTTAATAATAGGAGATAATGTATAAGGAGGTAAAAATACTAATTAATTATGGATAGTTGTAGATAATAGTGGATAATTATATATAATAATAATAGATAATAGGAAATAATGGGTAAGGGTATATGAATAGTAAATAATAGTAGTATATAATAGGAGATAATATATAAGGAGATATTATTAATAATTTTAGGTAGTTATAAATAGTAATAGATACTGGTAAATAATTGTATATAAAAAAAAATAATAATAAATAATAATATATAATAGTAAATAATAATCGAATATGTTAGTAATAGTAGATAATAGTTGATTATAAGAAATAATATGTAAAGAGGTGTAAATAATAATTAATTATGGATAATTATAAATAATTAAAAATAATAATAGGTAATTATGTATAATAATAGTAGATAAGGGGAAATCTTATATAAGGGGGTGTAAATAATAAATAATCGTAGATGGTTGTAGATAATAATAAATAATAATAAATTATATTAGATGGTGGTAAGTAATAGTTAGTAATATTTAATAATAATAAATAATAGTAGATAATTATATATAATGGTAGTAAATAATAGAGATACTATATAAAGGGGTGTAAATAGTGGATGTTAGTAGTATATAATGGGAGATAGTATATAAGGGAATATTATTTATAATTGAGGATAGTTGTAAATAATAATAGATAATAGTGGATAATTGTATATAATAATAGTTAATAATAAATTATCTTAGATAATGGTAAATGATGGTTAGTAATGGTAGATAATGGTAGATGATGGTCGGTAATGGGAAATGGTGTATAAGGGGGTATAAATACTTATTAATTATAGATGGTTATATATAATAAAAGTAGATAAAGGGAGATAGTATATAAAGGGATAAATGGTGGATAATCAAGGATGGTTATAGATAATAATGGATAATAGTAGATGATCGTGCATGATGGTGGATAATAATAGATTATGTTAGATGGTAGTAAATAATGGTTAGTAATATTAAATAATGGTGGATGATAGTCGGTGATGGGAGATAGTGTATAAGGGGGACGTAAATGGTTATTAATTATAGATGGTCGTGGATAATGGTGGATAATGGTAGATAATCGTGTATTGGTAGATAATAATAGATTATGTTGGATAATGGTAGATAATAATCGGTAATAGGAGATGGTGTATAAGGGGGCGTAAATAGTTATTAATCGTAGATGGTCATAGATGATTGTGGATAATGGTAGATAATTATATATAATAGTAGTAGATAAGGGGAGATAGTATGTAAGGGGGTGTAAATGGTAGATAATCGAGGATGGTCGTAGATAATAATGGATAATGGTGGATGATCGTATATAATGGTGGATAATAATAGATTATGTTAGATAATGGTAGATGGTGGTCGGTGATATTAGATAATGGTGGATAATGGTCGGTGATGGGAGATAGTACGTAAGGGGGCGTAAATAGTCATTAAATATAGATGGTCGTAGATGATGGTAGATAATAGTGGATAATTGTATATAATGAAAGTAGATAAAGGGAGATAGTCCATAAGGGGGCGTAAATGGTGGATAATCGAGGATGGTCGTAGATGATGATGGATGATGGTGGATAATCGTGTATGATGGTGGATGATGATAGATCATGTTGGATGGTGGTAGATGATGGTTGGTAATATTAGATGATGAAGGATGATGGTCGGTGATGGGAGATGGTGCGTAAGGGGGGCGTAAATGGTCATTAATCGTGGATGGTCGTGGATGATGGTGGATAATGGTGGTTGATTGTATATAATGGTGGTAGATAATGGGAGATGGTGTATAAGGGGGCGTAAATGGTGGATGATGGTGGTACATGATGGGAGATGGTGCGTAAGGGGGCGTTACTGATGATTTTAGATGGTCGTAGATAATAATGGATGATGGTGGATGATCGTGTATGATGGTGGATGATGATAGATCATGTTGGATAATGGTAGATGATGGTTGGTGATGTTAGATGATGGTGGATGATGGTCAGTGATGGGAGATGGTGTGTAAAGGGGCGTAAATGGTGATTGATCGTAGATGGTAGTGGATGATGGTGGATGATGGTGGTTGATTGTATATGATGGTAGTAGATGATGGGAGATGGTGTGTAAGGGGGTGTAAATGGTGGATTATGGTAGATGGTTATAAATAATAATAAATAAGGGTGAAATTATTTAATATATATATATATATTATTTTATTATATATAAAAATATTTTTTTCATTTATTTTTATTTTAATTGTTTTTTAGTCTATTTTTATTTATTTTATTTTTTTTATATTTTTTTATTTTTTTCTGAAAATATTGTTTTTATTATTTTTAAATTACCAATTATTTATTTTTTAATAATAATAGTAATAATAATTATCTAAATATTATATATATATATACATTTCTTTTTATTTATTATAAACAAAATATATACATATATATATATATATTATAAAATTATTTTTATAATATTTTTATTTTTAATATCATATATATTTTTAAAAACTAAAGTATTTCTATTTATATATATATATATATGTATTCTATTTTTTTATATATATTTAGATTTGTTTATTTATATTTTAAGTTATATATATTTAATAAAATAGAGTAATATTAACTATATTTATTTTTTTGGGGTACTATTATTTTTATTGGTTTGTATATTATTTATTCTTTTTCTTTTCTTACTTACGGGTACTCTCTAGTATTATATAGTTATTTATTAATATACTATTTTTTTCTCCATTTTTTTTGCTTTTTCTGTGCATCTCTCCGATTTCTGCTTCGCTTGCCTATTGATGGCCGAGAGCCTCAAAAACTTTGGACTTTACCCGGCAGCAGAAAGATTTTACCATCTCCACTAGGGGCGAGTTGCCGGTGATCATCCAAGGAGATCTGTGGGCAAACCGTGCGGCAAACCTTCCTTTGTGTCAAAGTGTCATGGCATCTCCTTTGACACGGCAAACAAATTGAAGGGCTGGCAGCTTACGTCTTCAGAATATAGCAAGGTACACCCAATCAAGAACCAAATCTTCGAATTTGTTGCAAGGCAACGCTGCTTCCCAACTTTGGGACCAATACCCCTCTCGTTCTTGGCAACTAAACCACTGCAACGATCCCATTGTGGAGAGCTGGCAACATTTCTACCTGGGATGATCAACCGACTCTGATTGACAAGTCGTCAAAATCAAAGGCTGTGAAAATCATACCTGAATGGATCCTGAATGGTCTGTATCTCCAAGAGCTCGTTTTGAGGTGTAGACTATCTGAAGGTGAGTCTGAGCCCAACACATGATACAATGGTTTTAGGACGTCCAAATGATGAAAAAACATGTTGCATGTTTGATCAGGATACGTATGCTTGTGAAGCATCTCGTACTTCGATTTTTCAAGGGGCCCAAAAAAGTGGAGACGGTTGGAGCCCGCGGTGGGCCTGAGATGCGCCTTAGGTGTACCCGACATCGGTTTTTTATTGATCCAAGATGAACGGAAGATGCGCCTAACATCGGTTTCATGACCCCAAGGTGGATGTAAAATGGACCGAATATCTGCTGGTCCAGAGAAGGAGCTCCCAAGCGGCCCTGAATACCCAAAGAAATTTCCGTGGCACCTTTTCTGAGACCGATTTGGAGGTGTGCACCCTGTCAGGGTGCACATGGTCCAATGGATTTGTCGAAATGCAAATCACTCCAGATCCTCTAAGTCCAATCCTGGACATGCTATGATAGGTAGTGAATGGATAGTGCAGAAGTGGAAGTCGCTTGGTGGCTGGACAAATGGTTCAACGCTTAGCCTCCATTCTTCCAAAGCTGAGACCCAAAGATTAGACTCAAAGGTCGGACCCAAATTGGACCTAAGGAGTCGCTATGGCGGTTGCGTGTCGATGGTTCTCCGCATTGACATATGAAGACTTTATCTGACCTCAAGCTCTCCTCAGCACTACGGTGCAATAGTGTTCAAGGACGAGTAGGCAGGTTATAGCATCATATCGATGTGGAAAAGTATCTTAAAAGTTTCAAAATCGAAAATCCCAGGCATTCTCTGACAGTGCAGTAGCTCGACTGCAGGCCGAACGGCGTCTTGGGGCGTTGTTTTCAACACCCCGACGGCTGCGGCACTTGAAAATACTGAAGTGATTGCTCTCGGGAAGAGCCGACGAGTTCAGCTATGCTGGAACCTCAGGGTGACTTCCGAGGTCCAACGCACCAAAATAACAAGCAGAAGTGGAGGTTTCACAGTTGACTTGTTTGCTTAGGGGTCGCATCCTCATGACCAGGATGACTGCCGGAGGGTAGCATGGCTAGTGGTGCTATAACCTTTCTACCTGGCCTCAACACCTTGAGCTGCGTCGGCAACGAGATGAAGTTCAGTGTCGATCGCAGGTCAGTTTGATGCTGTTTGCCCCACCTTCTCCTTCTCGGCAATGTTGTCATCTTTCCCAACCTCAACAAGGGAACTCCGGAACTCCACAGCAAAGAGTGAGCCCTGCCACCGGCAAACAACCTCCTCTTAGCTACCAAGAAACGGCCTCCTCTTCGACTCCATTGACTTTGGCAAAAAAGGATTGTTGATGGCCTTGGCCACAAAAGAATACAACAAACACCTCCAGTTCAAAACAATTCACCACACCTCAAAGTCTGGGAAAGCGCCCTGACAAAATCTTTTGACGATCCTCTGATCTTTGCAGATTGAACCATGACTGGAGAAGTTTTTTCAACAAAAGGCAAAAACATGCACGCATTCTGCACAAGGCATGCCAATGAACACATGCAAAGTCGCAAAACATTGACAATGGCTTATGGTGGCTGATAGCGCTTTATCACAGATATTGCAATATCTACAGATCCATGTCTTCGTACTATCGACAGGCTCGTCAAATCACATAATCACATAGTGTAAGTCTTTCAAAAAAATCCTGGAAAGTCATTCATGACACATCTAAGATTTCTTTAAAAAGATATCACTGGCGGGTGATCTTAAGCTCCCACAGCTACTTAGCTCGCGTTTAGTCACCTCGCAGGGCTGCTGAAACAAAACAACCATATTTAAAGAACCTGAAGCCCAAAAGTCCAGGCCGCTTCTCGCGGTGTTTTTCTAACATTTGACATTGAAGTCAAGCAAACTACTAGTAGGCTGAAAAAGAAGGAGAAAACCAAGCTTTCTCATGTTTTTGCCAAGACGAAAACAGTTGGCGGAACCTGTGGAACCCTGATCCCTGCAGCCCAAGCGTCTGGTTGGCTTGCCAAGCTTCTTGGCAGCGAATGCAGCCTGGAGGTCAACGACAAGAGGCCAGGCCCAGTGGTGGCTTAAGTTGCCAATGGGATGGCCGGTCTGAAACTGACCTCGTGACCTGTCCATATGGGACATGACGTCAGCGTGCCACACGTAAACACTGAGTGCCACACGCATTTGTTGCATCTTTTTATGAAAAATACATAGGTTTGCAAAGCAGAAATTGGATCAACATAGGGACTGGAGAATAAATAGATAGAAATAGCTTGGCCAAATAGAGCAAATGTGGGCCCACGGCTCCAAGCAGCCAGGGGCCAAACAGGGCAGTCTCATGGGTCCACAGGCAAACCCACGGGTCGAACACGGCCCCAGCATGCCTAACTTGGAGCCATTTATGCGTAGCATTGTGCTTGTACAGTTCCACACACCACCTGTGGTTGGAATCGGTTGGAAAGCTGAGAGGTTCAACCTGAGCCGAAGATATCAGCAGCTCCAACCTGAATCACTCCAGCGCAGGACAGAAGAACCTGCTGCCCCTCCGAGTTCCCAGCCGCTCCCCAGAGATGCTCAAACACCAGCTCCACTCCCAAACAGCTAATACCAGCGCTGTATGGTTGCCTCCAACCAGCGCTCCGTCAGCACCACGCAACTTCCACTGCCATACTGCCATTGAACACAAAAGAATAATTGAGAAATAAAAAAGGCATCTCTCACACCAGCAACGCCTTACCCCCAACGACCCGTCAGGCATTTCCACCACCACTTGACTCGCTTTGAGCCCATTTGAAAATGCTGACATTTGGCAAAGGACGGATGTTGGGGGGGTCACAGGTTTCGCCCCTCAGGGGGCCATCTCAGGCTCATGTCAGGTCCATGTACGTGTTCAACATCTTCGGTTGATTGCTGTGTCTATATTTCATGTACAGTACGATAAATGATTGTAAATGTAGGATGCCGGCTGCAATCCAGCCTCGGCCACCCAACATAGAAAAGATGTGACATGCCATGGTCCGCTTTTTTTCCCAACTAACCAGTTTCTATCTGCCCTCAATCCCACAAAAGTGATTATATCCACAGGAGGAGTCCTAAATGTCTATCTTGTTTTCTTTGCCTTAATCTTCTGCAACTCTTGAAATGTCTTCTGTAGTTTGTTCCTGTGAAAATATTGCTCCAGCTCGTGATGCCAATCCCTCGAGCCTCCGCAGATTCCTTGTGCCGCTTTTCCCACTCCTCCTTCATCCTCTGGGGTAGGTCGCCCATGCCGCCACTGGGATGGTTGGAGTACAGGAAAAGAAACCTTAGAACAGCTTGAGGGACACTGCCTCACTGCCTCACTTGCCACCTTTGAAGTTGATCACACATTTCGTGGTTGAGTGATATGGAAACCGGTACAAGACTGTTGCAAAGCCTCGATTTTTGGATGCAACTGACACCAACTGACGCGATCATTCCCATTAACTGCTACTGAAATGCCTTCATCGACTACCAACACGTTAAACTATATACAGTACCACTTCTCGGCATTTTGACAACTTCTTCTCTGAAGTGCATGATGAACTTGTCGAGTCAAAAACAAACCACAAAATGTATAGTTCTTGTATACAATTATATACATAATCAGATACAGTGGTTTGGAGATCTCCAATTGTGTGTGTGTGCTTTCCCCTAATGATATGCAATTGCAGCAGCGAATTTGAAAGAAGACATTCGCTGTTGAAGAGTCCAGTTGAATGGCTATACAACATGCCGGCAAGGTCAGTTGGTCCAGGTCTTTGTCCTTCCAAGATCTCCAAGCTGGATGCCTCTCAGGAACTGCAAAGGAAAGAAGAAGAACTGGAGAAAGGGCTTCCTGACGAAATGAGCAGTATCATCTGCGCACGTAATTAGGCATCCCTTCTCCATACTTCTGCCATCAAGAGACACTTGGTTCGTATTGGTTCTTTGCAAACAAGTTTCCACGCCAAAGTCAAATAAGATCTCCAGTCTTGGCCCTTGTCCTCGGCGCAGCCAAGGTCTGAACATGCGGACCGTCTCTTTGAAATGATTGTGCTACCCTTCTATAACAAACAAAATGTGCACATGAGGCCACTGCAAACGACAAGAACACTTGCGCAACTTTGATGTGATGGGTCATAAATCATACTCTTACTGCATTTTGCTTGTGATTCAGTGATTACAGTGCAGTGTCAACATTCATTCACGCAACACAAGCATTCCAACAGCCCGCTGGTGACCCGGGAAAATGCCGCTGCTAAGTGACATCATGCGGCGACCATGGGGTGCCAAAGGCCTTGGATGACTTGCTGTCTTCGTTCCACTGGCCACAGCAAAGATGCATACATACCCTTAAACGATATTCCATCCGATCAAAGTAGGTTCATCAGGACTCCACAATGCATTAGTATTCTGTCAAACAACAATGCCCTACGAAGGATAAAACTCCAGGCATCCTTTTCCTGCCAAAGCGTATTCATCACACCTGTTCATAGGAACGCTGAAGGTGGGTAAACACACGTACTCTTGATTGACTGGGAAAAATATAATGTCGTTGCCCAACTTGCCGGACGTCCCGACTCCCCAAAATTGACATCATGCAGGGGCATGTAATGCCGGACCATGTATATAATGCGGACACCTTCTGACAGGCCAGCAATTTCTGTCACAGACTCTGTCCCGCACCCAAACTCTCCTACTTTCATCTACTTTCTAGCTGTGTATTTCGTTGGCAAAGCATGCTCTGCGGAAGTCATCTGACCCTCGAGGCTCCGGACATTGATGATCAAATCTGAAGCCAAGCCAGACATCAATGAGACGCCCGCCACACGGGGCATGCGCGACTTGTAGAAGTTCTGCAGAGCCTCTGCAGTGGCCTTGCCAGTCTTCTGCAGCACTCATGAGGTGAAAAAAGGCAACATCAGAGTCTCTGGAGACTCCAAAGCAGCACATCTTGAAAACCACACTTCCAGTCTTTCCATATCTTTCCGAACTATTCCAGCGATCGCTCTGTCGCTGGCGCCTTTGGATCGAAGTCTTGTGCGTAGGTCTTACTGGCAGACAGGATGCGAGCGAGCTCATAAGCATCCTGACTCGGCAAGGGAACAGCTGGTGCTGAGTCTAAGATGTCCGGGAGGAGTTCGTGGCGTCATAGCGATCCATCTTGTGGATAAGCAACTCTCCTTACAATTCAACTCAATATGATGCTGAATCATCCACAAGAGTTGCTTATCCACATGAATCATATCTTCAAATAGGATGAAGACCACTGAAACTATGATCTCGTCCTACTCTAACCACATGTGCTCAACACGTAACCACACGATCCGACATTATCCCCGGCCACTTCTCCTCGATCGCTTGACAGCCACCCTGTCCCAGGTTGGGCATCATGGGGTGTACCGCGTCACCCATAAGCACCACATTGCCTCAGCCAACATGAGGAGAAAAAACTTGGGAAGGCCTCAAGGTTTCAGAAGGGACAGCACAATGGAAAGCATGAGAAAACATAAATCAGAATCTTAAAACATTGAAAATCTAAGAAAACATAAGACAACACAATGGAAAATTGCGTATGAGTGTATCTCAGATAGAGTAAAACACAGAAACGATGCCAGTGGAAACCGACCAACTTGGAACTCATGATTTTAACACCCACATACAGCACACAACCTCCTATTTGTACAGCATGTATGAGTGTATGTCCATTTGGCTGCCTTCCCCCTTAAAACAGCACAATAGCATACAATGGCATCAAGATACATCAAGCATAACTCCGCATGTTAGTAAGGCCGCATCTGCTCCATCACAGCCCCTCTGCTTTTTGGTCGGCAGCTGTGGCAAGTGCCAAGATGCCATCAGCCCACGAGCGGAAGAACTCTGGCCACCGATCATAGAGATCACGCCTTAAGCGTTGCGCAATTGCGAAGTTTGCACAACTTAACCAGCCGCTGGAGGTCGATGCGAAAAAAAATGTTGTTGCTTTTGATGTTGATTTTGTTTGCTTGTTCTTGTTAATTTATGATCAGCGGACAAGTAATCACTATGAGAAGTCACTTGATCATGCTCGTCATTGGTGACTGTGTTAATTATCCATGAAATCCATGATCACCATGCCTTTTGGGTTAAAACTAATAACTCTAATCACATAAACGGGTGCTTCTCAAAATAGGAACCCCCCCATAATCATCCATGAATCATCATTTCTAGTAGCTAACCAACCATTTCTGGCTACCTCAAACTGGCTAGGTCGAAACCACACGCATTTCTCATCGCCTTTGCACATCGCAGAAGCGAAGGATTTACGGCTTTCATCCAAGTCTCTGCTCCACAGATTCCGCATCGGTGTTGTCCAAGACATAGAAGACCTCACTGGACCAACCTGCACGGCAGTCCAACACGGCGAGTGAAACGTAGCTGTCGCGCCAAGGAAAAGATATCACCCCACCATGGTCGCCACTCGGGTCGATGAATGGCTGATGATTAGCTGACTCATGGATGGTTCTATGGTTCTTTGATGATTGTCTGATGGAAAATTGATGAGTTGAGTAATTGATGGCTATCTTATAGTCAATGGGCAACTTGGCTGGTGGATTGATGGTTTAGTTTGATAGATATAGTGGTTTCTCAAAATAGGAGTACCCCCAAATAATCCAATATTCATGATTTATTAGTAGCAAAGCAACCATAAATTTGGGATATCCCAACCTATGGTTGGTTAAGAATTAATAACTATCAATATCAAAAATGATTTGGCGGTACCCCAAATTGACTTGAGAAACCCTAAAATAAATCCGGCGGGTCTCCAGCAGTAGGAGGTTTCTCAACATTTCTCAAGTATTATGGGGCTTTGCAACTATAATAGCTTTCTTCAACTACAATAGCTGATTATGAACAACAGCTACTATGGTTTTACCCCTATTATTATTGGTTTCTTCAACTACTAGTTGCAACTACAATTAACGTCATCCTAATGATAGCTGATATAACAGCAGATATAATAGTCGATAATAGCCACTAATAGCTGATAATAGCTGATCATCGGTTGCGTGATGGTCTCTCAACGACACACTCCGCTTCGCGGTCGCACCCCAACTCGCCTTCGTGAAGGCCTTTCAAATAGTCGATGACATCTGCGCCTTTCTTCGCATCGCCGCCTTCACCGGCCCAGGTGTCACCGGCCTCAGCAGGTGCGGCCTGACGTTGGTAACGAAATTGGTGGTGAAATGGTCTCCAAGCAGTAGGTAACCTATGGTGAATGAATGGTTTATCTGTTGGTTCTTGGTTATTGCTACATTGAACTAATAAGCATTGTTGGATGATGGTTAACCATAACAATGTTTTACACATGGTCAACAATGGTCTACAATGTCGATAATAGTTGATGTTCAATCGTTAAATGTAGCTAATTGTTCACCGATGGTCTCCAAGAATATGTGACACAGGTTGGCAACTCTATGCGTGGATCATGTATCTATGGAACTATGTAGGCATGTACGTATGAATGACCCTGTGCACGTAGGACTGTACGACCGAAATCACTGTATGACTGAATGACTTCACATATGCAACTGCGTGCAATCAATGTGTGTGTGTGATTTGCGCATGTGCATGCGAGCAACTCCATGTATGCAACTACTATCAACTATCCTTGATGTACCTGCACCCGTGGAAGTGCATGTACTAAACTTCCAAACTGCATGTATCTAACTGCAAGGTATGTGACTGCATGTACGAGGCTGTATCGATGTTACTGTGTGCGTGTGTGTTTTCAAGTGTGTGCAGTGAAGTGCATGTATGCATGCATGTAATTGACTGCAAGTCTATGTATCTGTCAGTCTAATGTGCATGCATGGACCATGTATGCGACTTTTATGTAATGTATGTATGATTCTATTCTATACGCATGCATGCAAATAACTTTGAAAGTAGTACGCAACAGTGTGCGTGTGTGTCGGGATATATGTACACACGATGTCCATCCAAGCTACCAGCAAAGATCTAATTTGAAGATCCGACTTCTATGACTCTAAAATCCAGGGCCCTAGTGCATTGTATATCCCCATTGTGATTGTCCATCCCTGGATATCCCCAAGTGCTGGTGGTTCCTGTGCACCATGAACCACCATGAACCGCACATGGCCAACCAGGGCCAGGGTCAGTCGTCAAAGCCTACAACATCAACCGATCTTGACCATTAACAAGGGAGCAAAAACCATCGGTGATGGTCTTTTGATGCTTTGACCATGACAACAAACCATCAAAAACCATTGTCAAATTATAAATGGTTGTTGATAGTTATTGATTGTTTGTTGAATCATTCAGCATTAACAAACGATTATTGATGGTTTATTGAAGCTTATTAACTCAAGAAATCAGCCACTCATCCAGAATAAAACATCAATAAAGCATGACCATGAACAAACCATCTACAACATGGTGCCCTTGTGAGTTCTTGCTTCGTGCCTTGTGAGTTCCTGGAGGCAGTGCGCAAAAGGCATACCACTGGATGCGACCGTCACCAACATCGGAGGTCACGAAGTACCTGGATGCGCCGCTGTGAGGAACGCCCTTCTGACATGACAAATGGTTAGTTCTACTAGTTCAATGATGTTATTGTTCAACCGATTTCATATCATTGAATTGACCACTGCTAACCGATCTAAATCATTCATCACGTACTATTAATTGAATGGTTACTTGAAATGATGTTTTTGTTCAACAGATTTTATATGATTGAATTGACCCCTGCTAACTGATCTAAATCATTCATCACGTACTATTAATTGAATGGTTACTTGAAATGATGTTATTGTTCAACCGATTTCATATCATTGAATTGACCCCTGCTAACTGATCTAAATCATTCATCACGTACTGTTAATTGAATGGTTACTTGAAATGATGTTATTGTTCAACAGATTTTATATGATTGAATTGACCCCTGCTAACTGATCTAAATCATTCATCACGTACTATTAATTGAATGGTTACTTGAAATGATGTTATTGTTCAACCGATTTCATATCATTGAATTGACCCCTGCTAACTGATCTAAATCATTCATCACGTACTGTTAATTGAATGGTTACTTGAAATGATGTTATTGTTCAACAGATTTTATATGATTGAATTGACCCCTGCTAACTGATCTAAATCATTCATCACGTACTGTTAATTGAATGGTTACTTGAAATGATGTTATTGTTCAACCGATTTCATATCATTGAATTGACCACTGCTAACTGATCTATATCATTCATCACGTACTATTACTTGAATGGTTACTTGAAATGATGTTTTTGTTCAACAGATTTTATATGATTGAATTGACCCCTGCTAACTGATCTAAATCATTCATCACGTACTATTACTTGAATGGTTACTTGAAATGATGTTATTGTTCAACCGATTTCATATTATTGAATTGACCACTGCTAACTGTTCTATATCATTCATCACGTACTATTACTTGAATGGTTACTTGAAATGATGTTATTGTTCAACCGATTTCATATTATTGAATTGACCACTGCTAACTGTTCTATATCATTCATCACGTACTATTACTTGAATGGTTACTTGAAATGATGTTATTGTTCAACCGATTTCATATTATTGAATTGACCACTGCTAACTGTTCTATATCATTCATCACGTACTATTACTTGAATGGTTACTTGAAATGATGTTATTGTTCAACCGATTTCATATTATTGAATTGACCACTGCTAACTGTTCTATATCATTCATCACGTACTATTAATTGAATGGTTACTTGAAATGATGTTATTGTTCAACAGATTTCATATCATTGAACTGACCCCTGCTAACTGATCTAAGTCAGTCTTCAACTACTATTCACAATTATCAACCTGTTGAGTCATTCATTACATACTCACCATTATCGACCGGTGAACCTGCAGCGAAATGTGCAGCGAAATCTCCGCCGCCTCTGCGGCCCGATGTAGACTTTGTAGCCGCACTCGTAGTAGTCCGGCACCTCGCGGGACTCCGAGGCGCCATCACAGCTGGTTGGTGGTTGGTTGGTGCTTGGTGGTATAAAGTACTCCTGCAGTGAATAAATGCCCTATTTGGTGGTTATAAGATGTTATAAGTATTCCAAACATCGAGAGAAGATGGGAAATGTCTTGAACCAACCAGATAAATGTGAATGCAAAAGTATCTTGGTACCTGGGAACAGTTCGAAGCTTTGGAAATTCATCAATACACCGCCCATGGACTGTCCCTGACAGCACCGGCCGCCAACCTCCAGTACAGTTTCGCCAGCGAAGACAGTGTACCCAGAGTAGCCTCAATTGCAACAAAAATGGTTTTGATGTAGGCAAACCACACAAGGAATGGGCGGAAAAGGATAGCAATCGCAACTGCAATCATTCTTATTGCGACAGCAAGAATGTGACAGTATCAAATTATCATTGCTATTAGATGATAATTTTAATGGTGATGTTGTGCGCAAACTGCGGTCATTATCATTGTCACGACGGTGCATTGGTGGTGAACATGATGAGGGAGGAGAACAAGAGATCTACCTAGCACCTATGAATTAGATGCTTGGTTCTCGCTTGCCAACTCAGGGATAGCCAGTCAGCATCTGAGAACATGAGGGCATGCCAAAGCTGTGCTGGCCACAGTTTTCCAAAGTGAAGCTTTTGGCTACAGTTTGACAAAGCGACTGCACCTGAACCCATGTCTATCATCTGCGCTTCTGGCCGCCCTCGGAAAAGAATCAAAGGAGGACTAGATGGGCTGACTGATGGCTATTGCATGCTGCAGCGGTCGCCACTCGTTCACAGAAGAATGATTTCAACAAAATCAAAAAAATGGAAAAAGTTCCTCAGCTAGGCATAGTGATGATGCATAGAATCGATGAGTTCCCAGGAGTTCCCTGTTTCCCTTTTGAAGGTTTCCTTTCATAGGTTGTTGGAGATGGCCAATGAACAACCAAATATGTGTACTGTTTGCACTCAGGTACCATGACCAGCCGCAGCAGTTTTCTCTTCAAGCCATGCTGCGACATCCTTGAATCGAGTTTCCGTCCTGGCTGAACTTGACTCAAAACTGATCACTACTACCGTCTGACATTGGCACATCCCTCTCAGTTGATTCGGGCCAATAACATCCTAGACAATCGTCAATATCCATTAAAAACCCATCAACATGTCCATAGCACTGTATAGCCATGATTCATAGCATTTCATAGCTATCAATTCATTATCAATGCAGTTTCATAGGTGGTTTCTTTCGTGCCACATGCGCGAGGCATCGGCTCCTTGGAACGTTCCTTCACCTTGCCCTCGTTGTACATCTGTGCCCGTACTGCTGACCAAATGCCATCAGCACCAACAAGGATGTCTGCTTCCTGGAGGCTTGATCCAAAGCCACGGGCTTTGGGTCTATGATGGTCTATGTGAATTGCGGACTTTATGATTCAACAAAGAAAATTTTCATCAATTCCTGGCACTCAAGAGCCTGCTCACCAAGAGTGTCAATAAAGCGATCTGTTGAAATGGAAAACAGTTGTCTTTGTCTTCGTTCGAGACGCTTTGCATCGAAATTTTGTCTTCTAAGAAATGCCAGAAACTATGTTTGCCTCTTGTTGGTAGCCACAAATGAACAAAAATGAGGTCAACTTTAGTCCACTCCATCGACTGACACCAATAAAATTGCATCCATGCTGCTTCTGTCGTGCCATCGGACAACTTCACAGTCACTCCCTTGTCGTGATTCTCCTTGGTGGCAGGAGTTCGTGTTTCTGCCGTGTGTAGCTAGACAAAATCGTGTCTACTGTGACCCTTTCGGTACTGAAGGCACCTTGGGGTACTGAAGGTACTTGCTTCTAGGTCGGACTGGCTCCCCTGCCAAACAATGTCTCAGAGAAAATAGCGCAGCTGGAGACCAGGGGAAGGCAAGCACGGCCAGCCGCAGATTGCGCTAGGCAAAAAGACTTGCTCTGCACCCAATCTCTACCCTCTGCAGCCGTATTTTGCCCAACAAATAATACACAAATGCCTGATATGAGAAGTCTCTTCCGCTCCAACGAGTCCTCAACACTTCCTCAACAGAAACAGCCACCTAACAATGCAACCCAGCGTCATAGCCGACCACAGAAACACCGTTGACGATGAAGTCTTCCTTCTGAGCCTGAGCCGATAGACTTGAACGGCCCCTTCACAAACAGTCCATTGAAGGCCCACCAATAGGAATAATATCATAGAATTGTCGTTGTGAATTTGTTCATTAACAATGGTCAATAATCAATCGTTGAGAAGAATAATGTGTAATGCTTGATAATTGACAATGGGTGAATTGATTATCATTATCGGCAAGTGCCCCAACTTTGTTCCATGTATCTATCATATGTTTTGTGTTTTTCTTCCTCTTTTAGCTTCATTTTCTCATTTTGTCCATGTCAGTCTCTACCTTGGCCTAGATCTGGGCTGATTCGTTCGTGGATCAAACATGTGGTCTCCCCATGGGCAGCCAAGCCGATTGCCACCCCAACTGTGGTGCACCTTGCACTCGTCCAGCAAAATGTCTTGCAGATCAGGGCGGTTGATCACTCCAGTGTAGGGCAGGTTGAAAAAATCTGCGCACTCCTCCAAGATCAAGGCATGAGGACGCGGCATGATGCGGGGGTGAAAGCTATGCAGAACAGAAAGGAGTGAGGGGGATGGGGGTGAGGACTGATGAGGCTAATGAGGATGATGGTTCTAATAAAACATAATCGATACTTATGGATAATGAGAGATGATACAATTGAATATGATAATGGATGATGGGGGATGACACTGAACGTGGCTCTGACTCTTGGGAACAAGAGGATGAAGATGCTCTGTAATTGCTGGTGCTGATGCTGATCATGAGGGGACTGAAGGGACCGTGAGGGGACCCTGAGGCTCAGGGGTCACAAAATCGAAATCTTTGACTCGATCCACACTTGGGTGAAGCAGCTGAGTGGAACCCCAAGTCAGGGGGGGGAAGTGTCACTCCCTTGCTGAGTAGGATATCTTGTGCAAACAAACTTTGGCAGGTCTGGTATTCGTTGCTTCATGGGTGTCCTCTTGTTGTTCTCCAGTCTGGTCTCTGTTTCCCAAGTGCTTGATTATCAATCTAGTTATCAGTTGCTTTTCTCCTAACTCTGTTCCCACAAAAGAAACATTGCACTTCTCTGCCTATGTTGTGTATAGTTCTTATTTGTTCTCTTCCTCTTCTCTCACACAGCGCCGCAGTTTATCCTTCAGTGGGAAGGAAATAAACCAATCTGCTGGTGCTTCTGGATCCAAGAAGTAATTCGGATTGAGCACGTCCGTCATGCGAAACTCACCTATCAGCGATTGGGAAAACACCGCAATCAGCACTTGGATGTCGCTGGTTCCAAGCTCTTCACATAATTTCAAGGAGATCAATGACCAATGTGAGCATTCAATGCTCACTTGAAGCGCTCATGATTCCATGACCCGTGATCCGAGATCATCGATAGAAACCACCACAGAGTCCACGTCATTCAGGTCACAGAAGGGTCATTGCTCATTTTGTTCATCAGTCTTCCCACAGGTTTACCATCAAAACTTGCTTATGAAATGGGCAACCTCAGTGTCCAGCGGTTGCCAAGGCGCCGTTGGATCTGAGACCATCTTTGATGCCACAACGTCGTGTGGCCGTCACGGTGAACTTCTGCATCACACGCTCAAAGAGGCGCTCATCGATGGCCTGCGCTGTGGAAGGCGATCCGATCCTCACAGGTCTGGTGTTTCTTTTGGAACTTTTGGTTGGATTGTGAGTTCTGGATGGTTCTGGAAGAAGATGATGGTTAGACCCAAATTATAAGAACTCTGGAAGAAAACAATGCTTCTGGATAGTTCTAGTGATTATTCCTCAGATGGTTCGACCCAACTCGAGGCACTCAAGGCACTCAAGGTCATACTATGGTCTGAACGCCCAACAGGAGCCCGACATGATTGATGCTGTTTTTGTTGCACCATAGAGCAGAACAAATAAGTATTGTTTTCGAGTCAATCATTTTAGTGAGGATCAAGAAACAGGAGAAGAGATGAGAATGAGACCCCAAACAGCACCATAGACTGGGGCAAAGATTGTGTAGACGTCATGTGAGCGACAATCTATCGTAACATCTAGTCTAATACCATCAGAATTCGATCATTGTATTTTCGGTCGTCAAGTTTTTTTACTCAGCCAAACGTTGTTTTTTTCCGTGAGTGTGTTATCGTTTTCCAAGTCCCGAAGCAGTCTCACAACTTCCAAGTTCATCCGAATAATTCTACTCTGCTTTATGGATCAACCTCATTCAGTAGTTACAGTAGTAGGAGTAGAGATGCCCCATCGCTACAGACTCCAAGGTGGCGGTCAGAAAGATCCAGGCAGGATATCTAAGGCAATTTCTTCTGATCTTCCCAACTTGGCACCCCGTCATGCCAGTCATTCCACTCTCAGCCCACCTTGAGAGTCGAAGTCGCATTGCTTGCGAACTGGATTGGTCCGCCGAACCGAGCGAATTTGCCCGTTTTCTCCTGAAAGTTGGGACTCTGCTCTGCAGGAGCAACAATGAATTGTATTGAATTGTGTTTTCAATCTCGCACCACATCGCACTGCATCGCACCACAACACAAAAGCTACAAGCACGGATGCATGGTCGATTCCACGGAATCACTAAACAAACAATTGGCAAATGCATCTAAGAGAGGCACCACGACAACAATTTCCAAGGCCCGCTCCAACCAATCAACCGAAGATCCGACCAACCAAAGAACTCACATGCACTCACTCTGACCTTTCCAATGCAGCTTGGTGTCGAAAACTTTCACATCCCAACCTTTCTTCAGCATGGCGAAGGCACTTGTCAAGCCACCAACACCTCCACCTGCCACGATGACCTTCAAAGGCTTCCCTTCCTTCGGTCGTTCGCCCGCCTGTGTTCCAGCCTCTGACACCACAGTGACTTGGCGCTTCACATTACACCCATTGCGATTCCGCTGCCGGCGTCGCCCGGCCACCACAGCAGTGGCCACGACGCCAGTGGCTGTGACCGCGGCCGCACTGCTACTGGTAGCAGCGGCCGCACGAGCTGGAGCAGCTGGGGGTGCCAGGGCCACGGGAGACACCACAGGGGCTCCCGAGGGCGAAACGACAAAGGCATTCAGTGCCATGGCAACGGCAGAACAAACGCAGCGCCAGAGCTGAAAGTTCCGCAGCATCGCCTCTCTTGACAAGTTAACGCTCGTTGATTTTCTGCGATGGAAAAAGCCCAAACAAAACACGACCCGTTTCAAAACTGCTACTTCAAAATGCCCAAAGTGCAGGCTCAAATCTCCTCTCAGCTCCACATGAATTGCAATCCCCAAGATACATCAGCATATGAGGTAATAGCCCCCTAGAATAACTAATCGAAAAGAGTTCTGGACATCCTTCAAACTTGACTCCCGTGAAACTTATTTGCTGCAAAATTTCTGACATCTCAACCAAATCGAATTCAAGCAAGTAAAGAGAAGTGCAAGGCCTTTCGTTTCACGGAGCTAACTTTTGTCTGGAAGGCGGATCTTGTTCGAATACAGACATTTCAAAAATACCTCGTGGAAGAGAATCTTTAAGGCCCTGAGTTCCTGATAATGTTCCTCATTTCTTTAGTCCTGTTCACTCAAAACGAGGTATTACTGTGTTACTAAGTTTCTTTAAGGCTTCCTCACTCGTCATCGTCCTCCTCATCACCTGGGCAAAGGCAAGTGAAAGCCAGTTCAGTTCCAATGTAGTTCCAACGTATGCAAACCACTGAGGCACTTTGCAAACAAGCCACCGTCATCGGTCGGGGACTCAACCTCATAGACCCAGTACCATTGCCTTCCAGTGACCTGGGGAGATGCAATTCTGCAAGCAACAAACCACATCGACTTCGAAGCCACAAAAAAAGGGGGGGATGACTTTACCAAGAAAAGGAACTATGGGATGTGTTGGGAGACTCCAGCTGCGGGAATTGTGGTATGGAGTTTGGGATTTGATAAAAAGGCGGAAATTCAAAGCAGGCTGCACTAATGTCTTGGATGCTCGGAGATGCTCCAGGCTGTGCTTTTTGGGGTGTCAGATTGCTACCAGGAATTTCCAATCATGGGCATGGGTACAAAGCTGCAACACGGGTTTGAAGCATCATGGGAGATCCTGAAATGGAGCACCCAACCAGTGCCCGAAATCAACATGGAAAACTGTTCGCAATCAAGCCACCTTCACAGTCATGGTTGTTGCCACAATCTCTTCCAATGCATAGATAGTTGTGAAGGCCTTGGCAGTGCGAAGTTGCACACATCGATGCCAAAGGCCCGTAGCGGAGCTCACGAGGTGCACAGCTCTCAAATTCTGACAGCGATTAAGCCCCATGCTGGAATGCACAGGCCAAGGATGATGGTTGTTGGGATGTAGAAGAAAAGGTACTCGGCCTGGAATGCATCTATTGAATGTCTATTCAAATCGATTTAATTCCTTTGTCAAAAGTTGCATTGCCGAAGTAGCAACAGCGTGGCCTTCATGGTCAACTTGTAGTTTCCCTTCAGGATCAAGCGCCCGCGAGGATAATGAGGAATATGCTCCTGCACACCAAAACGTCTCTTCGAAAAACATAGAACCAGTCCCAAATTCGGAGAATGGAGAAAGTCTTGGAGTCTAAGGGTTTATACATGGCTAGTTTTGCAAATACGGAAGCTCTCGAAGTCTTCTCTTGGGGATACTTTTCCAGTGGACTCCAGTGGAAGCACAGGACTCTCGTCGATGTCCTGATGGGTGCCGTAGAGCTCTGCAATGGGCTTTGGTGGATCTTGCGACACCACCTGCAGCAATGCTTCGTGAGCTCTTGCTGTGACTTGCTTCTACTAAGTTGATGTGGATTCCTTTTCATACCTGAAGACAACATGACTCCAATCACGAAGCACTGCTGTTGATCTGTCAATTTCTAGGTTCCTTACGAATGTCTGACCACGCTCCTGAGCATTTCAAGGCAGACAAAAAAGCACCACCAGTTTGGCAGCTGCTCTCCACTGTCCTTCACCAACTTCATTCGTGGAGTGTGATCCTTGGGATCTGGGTCATGGTAGTCCTGCCAGGCAGTGCTGTGCCAGCCGTTACGAGGCAAATGTTGAGACCAGCAGGGAGGCGAAGGGCGTCCTCAATATCCTCGGGCTCTGGCCTGAACGCAGATAGGCCAAATCTGTTTTCTTGTCTTTTAATCAATTTCTGCCTTTTCATTTAGTTAATCTATCATGTAGGCTTTTGCCTTATCATTTATCATTTAGTTTTACCAATACAGATTGTAGGTTCACAAAAGTAGGACGCCTTCAAATCTGTTTTCACCAAAACAAAAGGCGCCTGGTTCCATCAGGGTTCAAATGCCCACGGGGATCACCCCCAGATCCGAAGCTGCGGCAAGCCACGGCCGGCATCACTTGGCGTGGCCTGGGGTCTGTCAACGTTCGAAATTTCAACCGCTTGCACTCTGCACTGAGGAAGTTACATCACGGCTTTGGTCTGGCCAAGGCTGGTGATGCCTCCGGAACAGCAACATGGGTTTCATATCTTTCGCTTGACATTCAAACAAGTTCAAACATGTAACGAAATAAAGGCAGTGATCCGCAGAATGGAATTGCTGGTCACTGGACTTACAGAATAAGACAACGACAAAGAAAGAAACAGTACTTGAGGCCAGCAGGGAGTGAGGAGTGAAAGAAAGCTAACTGGTATGGATTGTCAAATAATCCATTGCTAAGGATCTGCAAAGGATATGTCGTGTTTTTCAATAATGGGTGACATATAATGGATCATTTGTCATAGATCAGGGACCACAAATGACGTCAATAGAAAGTGGTATGAGGTGATTGTGATATTGCTGATGATCACAATTCAAACTGTGGGCATGTAGATCTGGCTTGACCTGGAGGTGAACTCAACGGGAGGGTTATGAGAAGTCACCGGTTGGCAGTGCCCAAGGATAGCATCTTTTGAGCTGAGCAAAATGCCCACGAAACTCGGCATGTCGTGAAAGTTGACTGCTTTTGCATGTCTAGTATGCACGTTTGGAATCATATCATCGACTTGTCAAATGGATGTGGGTTCATAAGTTCATACCCTGCACCCCTAGCGAACATCCCATCAATGATCCAGCTAGTCTTTGTCGGAATGTTAACCTACCTTTTGGTTGATTGATATTAACCCATCCCTTTGCCTTGTCATAATAGTCACAAAAGGAGAAAGGGTTATATAGGTTTGTTGCCAAGAGCGAATTCATGTACTGCTGAGCATTCAACGGTGGGCGCTGCGTGTCAGAACCCGAGACAACATGGCCAACCTGATGAAACGAACGGGAACAAATCCTGCAGTCATTCGGAATGTATCATGATTTGAATTTGCGAGCTGAGGCCGGGGCTCTGTCTGTCTGGCAGGTGCCAGTAAAGCACTTTCTGCTAGACTTGACAATGCCGTGGCTACAGGATGAACTTTCCAAATGGCTACGTCCCAAATTGACTTCCGAATCCTTCCAAAAACAAACATGCTTGCTTAGAAGGAATCGATATGATATTATACAAATATATGACGAGGCCAGGGATATGATCATCTTTGAAGAAGGATAGTGTGGCAGGTAACGTGCTTAGTCGAGGACCCCGAGCGAGATCGGGCGAAAAAAACAGGGTGTTGAGAGACAATCTCGCTTCAACAATCCACGCTTGGGCAGCAGTTCCTTTTCACTGTGAGGCGATCTTGGGCTCAAAGCTTGTTGTTCCGTTGGTCAAATTCACAAAGTACTCCTGGTCCTCAAAGGTGAACTGGTCATCAAACAAATGGAAAATAGTGCTGTACAGTGCTTGAAGTTGCTTGCTACTGAGCTGACACTTTTGCCTGCGTCCGAGACCATGCGCGGATCCAGCCTCGAAAAAGGAAGGTCGCAGGAACTTGCTAAGAGATTGAAATCTGAAAACTGATGGAATCCATTGGGATCCATGAGTATTATCATGAATCCCTTCAAACTTGGCTGCTTTATCGTAGACCTTGCATTAAGAAGCCTGCAATAACTGCAAACTCTTTGAGAAGTGGCAATCACAGGTTTTGACGTGAGTGATACACTGATACAATGGTTTGAAACGTAACAAATTGCTTCGCGTACCTGGAAGTAAGGGTGGGTGACCATGCCAAACTTTGTCCTCCACAAATAGACACAAGAAAAATGCGCAACGGGTCGGTCAACCGCAAAACACAAGGGACAGAGTCCTGAACGGCAATCCAAGACTCGTTGTCCTGAGGTACCAGGTCGGTCGCAGGCACAACAAAACAACCTGTGCGGCCTGTGCCCCAATTGCGAGTCATGGCTTACCATCCTAAGATTGTCATTTTGGTCAAATCCACAGCCATCATAAACCTGCCTTTGGCCAAAAACCAAGGCGTCGAAGTTCCTCCATGGGATTGCTGGGGCCTGGCACTCTTTCGGCTGGCTCAGTGGCTGTGGGTCCCCTGTTCCCCTGGTGAACGTCCCTCGAATGACCAAACTAATTCTTGTTGAGATGTTCATCCAACTCATCCAGATGTTCATCCAACCATTCTTGGGATGGATGATATTGACCCATCCCCCAGAGCTGCAGCGCCAGCGGATTTTCCAACTCGCAGATTTCTCTCAGAAAGGAAGCTCCAGCGACTTCCCAGAGCCTCGGGATGCACGATGGACCCTGGAAGCTTACGCTAAGCGAAGGCAGCACAGCTGGTTCTGTGATGCATGAGTGTTTGCTTCTTGCTGACAGAAATTTGTTTTCCAGTCCTCAAAACAAGCATTTCCTAATGGAGATATGCCCAGGTCCAAATTCTCTTGGAGCTTGTGCCCAACTATGCATCAGAATTGACTTTGAGACTTGTTCAGCCATGGGTTGCCCACTTGAGATTGACCCCTTTGGAATTGACACCAAGCATTTTGGATGTTTCTGGGAAAGTCCTGCCAAGGCACTGAACGGATCAGTGCCACTGAACAGGGCCATGGGCACTTTGCCGTTGCGCACAATGGTGTGCAAAACGCCCAAAACCAGCGCCGTTCCCCCCCCCAGCCGTAGCGTGCCTGGGGCTGGTAACCAGTGAGGCATGACATGGACATACCTGGACCGTGGGGCACCGGGTCAACCAGATTATTGTATTTTCACAGCGGAGTATCAACAAGTGGGGAGAATTACGCCAGCATCGGCCCCAAAGAGCACAAGTTTGAAGAATCGTCCCTGTCTGAGATCTACGTAAAGCGGAAGGTGAAAGACCCGTGGAAGCGATCGGAAGGAGTGGCTTC
>VSDK01001662.1:106735-122186 GCA_009767595.1 Symbiodinium kawagutii | reverse complement strand
GGCATTTCCGCGCCGCCCATTCCAAGTTGATGCAGCAAACATCTGATGCATGTTGCGACAAGATCTCACCAAGAAAGTAAAAAATGAGAGACGAAGCCAGATCCATGTCCTGGCAAGATCTCACAGAGGAGTGGGAGACATAGTGGGAGACAAAGTAGGAGACAAAGCATGCCGTGACAAGATCTCAAAGAGGAGTGGGAGACCAAGTAGGAGATATAGTGGGAGACAAAGTGGGAGAAAAAAGGGAGACATAGTGGAAGACCAAGTGACAGACAAAATGGGAGACATAGTAGGAGACAAAGTCCGAGACAAAATGGGAGACAAAGCCAGATCCATGTCGTGACAAGATCTCAAAGAAGAGTGGGAAATGCAGGGGGAAACAAAGTGAGCTGTGTCAAAATCATCTCTTGACAGGGTCCAAGTCTTGAAAGCCCAATGGAACCCCAACAGGCAAGCTGTTTGGGGCATGACAAATATCATCAACTGATGGTAATACAAGCCCACAAATCGGATATCAAGCAAGATGCGGGGACGTCAAGTGAGAAATTGGATGCTGACCAACGAATGAGCTAATAGTGATTTCCCTTTGGCATAGCCACTCTGGGGAAAGCAGTCAAAGCAGTCGCGGCTCTCCAAAGTTCAAACATTATCCAAAATAACACTGCCACAGAGAGGAACATGTGTGGAAAGGGCGATGAGCGGGTGAACGGAAAATAAGCCATGATGGTGATAATTCTAGTGGCTGGTGATGATGAGGACGAAAATAGTGACGAAGACGATAATGGTGATAAAAAAAAGTAGGAAGCAATTGTTCCTGATGATGCTGATGATGATGATGATGATGAATTGATCTTGGTCCAAGCAGTAAGGTGCAAATATCCCAAACGACCCAGTATCAGTATCATCGCTCTAACATCCAGAGCACTAGGCAGAAATCAATGCCCCCACACCTTCTCGAGGGAAAAAATCTGTGGGGTGTTTTCATATACAGTAACAAGTGCTTTATGCACATGTTTCATCATGTTTCCTTGCAGCTTCTTATAAATGAACGGAGCGAAAAAGACTCGGAGGAAAGGAAATGGAGATGCAGCAAAGACTTTGGAGGAATTGGGGACTCTCCAGGCGTTTTCCATGATTGTCAGCGCACCTGGGCACATGTGGGTTCCCATGTGCGTTAATGTAGCTACAGCTAAGAATACTCCAGCTGTGGATCGAAGACTTCACGAAAAAATCGAAATAATAACAAAGCATGAGAGTCGTTGTGATATTTTCAGTGCGCCGAGAATGCTTTTTGGAGTAGCCTAGTAGCCTTTCAGTTTAGACAGTGTGCACTGAGTAGCATTCTTAGTGACTCGCTAGTTGGATCCAAGTTACTGTTGCCAAGCTTGGGCAATTCCTTCACCACAACCAGCTCTTCCTCAGACCAAGACAGGTTCTGAACGTTCTCCACAATGAGAACTGGTGTGTGCACCTCGGCTAACTCAGCTCTCTGGATTGTAGACACAGTCGCTTTGTTATTCTGCCAATGGTCCGGAGCCAAGACAGCGTTGTTCTCCGCAATGTGCGGGTAGGGGCACTCGTGGGGGAAGGCATGGTGCATCCATTGGGCAAAGAGACGACCATGTAAGGGAACATTTCCATCATGACGAGCTGCAATGGCGTGCAACTTCTCCTCCATCACTGCGGGCAGTTGACGCGGAGCATCAACTGTGCCTGAAGATAGGTTGCGAGCCAAGCCCAACAATCTCTGGGGGCTGGCTGATGGTGCCAATATGTGGCTCTCCAGCTCGTTCATCAGAACTTCACATTCATTCAAGCAGCAAACAGAGTAATACGAAGATGATGCAATGCAATTGGAAGGCCCAGTCATGTAGTTGGCAATGCGGACATAGGCATTGCCTTTTTCAGTCAGCTGCAAAGCACCAACCTTGTCCAAATATTCTTGGCTTTCAGTGAAGTGATAGTCTGCGCTCTCGGGCTGAGAGTAGAATTTGTGGAGGGGAATGATTCCTTTTCCTTCGTCATCCATGTCCATCAGCTCCCGCTTCATTTGCTGACACTCTGCATTTTGCCATTTCCCATATCCACTGGCTAAAGTTTCAACAATCTGAAGCGCACTGTCAAATGCAAAAGCCTCCTGGACAAAGGGATTCCTTTTGTCTTTGGTTGCAAAGAGGTAATTGTGAAGCGCATCATGCTCAAACTCGACCAAAAAGGGCCAATTGTGTGAAACATATGATGCCCGAGCCTTCAGAGCTCTATGTACATCTTTGCTAGTGAGATTGGCCTTGTGACCCATTTCAAACAGCACAAGGTATGATGTAAGGACTTCGTGCATCTCCGACTCCTGCAAGAGCTCATCTGAAGAGAACGAGTTCAAATCGTAGGCCACGTGAAGCAAAGAAGAGGCCTCATCCACAATGAGTCGTTCCAAAGTGGCAATCATTGCCACAGCATCAGTCAGAGACAAGCCACGATCGGTCCTCCGAGCTTCCAAAAGGGATTCCACAAGCAAGGGGGCCTTGTCCTGCAAGATGCTGACCTCGTGAACTTCCGACAAGTTCTCCTGATGACCATGGGGTTCAAGCCCCTTGATAAGCCATCCATGCTCCTTTGCAAAGTAGTTGTGCACCAAGTACCTCACAGCACGAGCACCAATGTGACCAGCCTCATTCTTGGGCAAAGATTGGTAGGTTTGCCAGATGCTTTGCTCAATGTCATCCAATTGTTTGATCATAGAACCTTGACCCTGCAGGATCGCTTGCATAGTTGTTTGCAACGACTCTTTCACATCTTTCACAGCCACTGTGTGACCACTGTGACCACGAAAGCTCCCTGGCGCTGCCGCAGCAACCACAGCAAGGACAGCCAGCACTGACGATGCGAGACTGACCTTGGTACTCTGCCGATCAGCAACTGACTAGCTGATTGAAATCTCAACATCAATATTGACCTTCTTGGTTGTTTGAACCTTCTTGATGCTTGATGCTAATCACTGGTTGATTGATTGAACCCTCTTAGCATAAAGATTTTGGAAATCCGCTCTTGTAAGCTTCTTTTTCCATGAAGCTCCGCAAGCCGCTAATGCAATCAAGCGTCCATGATTCAAATAGTACGAAAAGTAGGGCTTGCAGCAGTCTGTGTGAACTGCCGGTATTTCTTTGAGCAGAGACTTTCACCGGACATGCACAGTGGACTATGCCATTTTCCACTGAGTTCTCCATCAGTCTTGATCACTCTGGCACTCACAACTTTCATGCATGGCAAATCATATCATGATAATGATACAAGATGATATCAAGCGGAAGCAGCGCTGTCATAACAAAAATAAGTCGCAACTTTTTCTGGAACGCTGCAGCGATTGCATGATGTGCGGATTCAGAAAGGCAAGGCCCCAGTCTTCTTCCCTGCAGGATGCAGCAAATGACTATTCAGAAATCAGTTCGTCATATATAGACGTGTATATATGGATTTATATATATATATGTGCAGAGAGAGAGATGTGTGTGTGTAGATATAGATAGAATCCTCTGTACACCTATATAGATGAATCTTATATAAATTATAAACATAAACACATACAACATTTACAATATCAAAGACTTTCCAAGACCTTGTAGCGCTCATGCCGTTTGCCTTTGACTTGGAAATACACGGTTGAAATAATGCACCCCTGGAAATGGTGCATGCTTGGCCGCGCTTTTGGCTGGAAGTAATACGTGGTCACATCAGTCACATCATGTCAAATACACCAAGGGTCCACCTATGGTTTCCCAAGGGGCACAAAAAGACAAAGAATATGTCTATGTCTCAAGCTTAGTGTCAAGCCTCCCAGCAGCCTCCCAGCCTCCCACGGGAATCCAACCGTGAAAGAATCCAAGCAACTGCCCATTGCCTTAGCCACAAGAAGTCTCTGATCTTCTCTGGAACCAACTCAGCTGGAGCTGCAGCCAAGCGACCCAGCACCATGCGCAGCAGGCCAACAATCAAGCCCAGCTGCATCACGAAACGCAAACCTGGGTTGAGATTTGTTGGTTCTGGTGGCTGACACTTTGCTTATTGTACATTGCTTATGGTGTGCATTTGATTGAAAATGCGCCTGGCATCCACTGATGTTTGATGAATCGATATGCCAGTTGCTGGCTATGATCCTTATGTTCCTGTTGCTCATAAGAAATCCTTCTTTCACCTGCTTGGACCAGTCGGATCGCCAAGGAGCTATCGCTGAAGAAGCTCCTGGACTTGGGGCCTTGATGATGCGCAGCCAGAACCTCCTCATGAGACCAATCCAATTCCAAGATTTCCTCAGTCACTTCCTCCACTTCGTCTCGTTCTGTTCTGGATGTCACAATTTTCTGGTCCATCCAATAAGTGGGAGTCAAGATTGAGGTGTTCTCCGCAATGTGCGGGTAGGGGCACTCGTGGGGGAAGGCATGGTGCATCCATTGGGCAAAGAGACGACCATGTAAGGGAACATTTCCATCATGACGAGCTGCAATGGCGTGCAACTTCTCCTCCATCACTGCGGGCAGTTGACGCGGAGCATCAACTGTGCCTGAAGATAGGTTGCGAGCCAAGCCCAACAATCTCTGGGGGCTGGCTGATGGTGCCAATATGTGGCTCTCCAGCTCGTTCATCAGAACTTCACATTCATTCAAGCAGCAAACAGAGTAATACGAAGATGATGCAATGCAATTGGAAGGCCCAGTCATGTAGTTGGCAATGCGGACATAAGCACCTTGTTTGCTGTCTTCCAATGCCCCGACCTCTCTCAAGTACTCTTGAGTTTCTGTGAAATGGTACTCTGCGTTCTCAGGCTGGGAATAAAAGCGACTCAGTGGAACACGACCCAATCCAAGTGGGTCTAGGTCCATCAGCTCACGCTTCATTTGTTGGCACTCGGTATTTTGCCACTTGCCGTAGCCGCGAGTCAGATCCTCAACGATCACTTCTGCATCTTGGAAAGAGTAAAGTGTTTCTGTCTGGAAAGGATTCCTCGAATGTTTCTGAGCAAAGCCGAAATTGTATGTTGCATCTTGTGCAAACTCCACCAACAAAGGCCAATTTCCACCAGCCAAGGCTGCCTTGGCTTTCAACACCCGATGAATCTCACGATTGTCCAGCACGGCTCTGCCACCCATCTCAAACAGAACCAAGTAGGAGGTCAAGACCTCGTGGAGGCCCCTTTCACTCAGCCTTTCCTCTGTGTCCACTGAGTTTAAGGCATAGGCTGCTTGCAACAAAGCAGAGGCCTCATCCACAATGAGTCGTTCCAAGGTCGCAATCATGGCAATCGTTTCCGTCAGCGACAAGCCACGATCGGTCCTCCGAGCTTCCAAAAGAGATTCCACAAGCAAGGGGGCCTTGTCCTGCAAGATGCTGACCTCGTGAACTTCCGACATGTTCTCCTGATTACCATGGGGCTCAAGCCCCTTGATAAGCCATCCATGCTCCTTTGCAAAGTAGTTGTGCACCAAGTACCTCACAGCACGAGCACCAATGTGACCAGCCTCATTCTTGGGCAAAGATTGGTAAGTTTGCCAAATGCTTTGCTCAATGTCATCCAATTGTTTGATCATAGAACCTTGACCCTGCAGGATCGCTTGCATAGTTGTTTGCAACGACTCTTTCACATCTTTCACAGCCACTGTGTGACCACTGTGACCACGAAAGCTCCCTGGCGCTGCCGCAGCAACCACAGCAAGGACAGCCAGCACTGACGATGCGAGACTGACCTTGGCGCTCGGCCAGGTGTAGAGTTCACGGCAAGGTGGAGACACTGAATGCTGAGGGAGACAGGAGACAGGAAGGAGAGAGGAAACATCAGAGCATTTTCACACATTTTCAGACAAGAATGGAATAGAATGGATGAAAGTGGGCAAGCACACATGCACACATGTTCCTAACTCAGGCAATGATTTTATCCCGAGAAAAACACATCCACTTTGTGCAGTCAAAAGCAAGTGCTGCCAAGCTGCCATTTCCGGAAAGTATGCAGCGAAGTAGAGCGTGCGGAGGTCCGAAAAGACCACCGATATTTCTTGCTGAGAGCTCAAAGGTTGCGAGCAAAATACATGATGGCTGACGCATGGCCTTTTTGATTTCAAGGTATCCGCAACTCCAGCAAAAAATGTTCTTTCAGTGGTGAAAAATGTTGGGACCCATGGTATGTCCCAGAAATAGATTAATGTAGATTCAGCTGCAGCAACTCATTTGAGACATCAAGACTTGGCTAATGGAAACGAATTCGCAGCAACGACGAAGCTGTGCTTGTCACTTCCCTGCCTTGTTTTGCTTCTTGCGTAGGCAACTCCTGACAGGTAGCAGCATGTAGCAGCTAGCATTTGGGTTATTGGGAAATAAAACAAGGGCATCGAAGTATTGAGCACAAAAACTGAAGTTGGTGTAACTGTGATGCCTTGCACAAAGGGTTGCCAGCAAAAACCCTTGGCAAGGATTCGCAAAGTGTATACACATGGGTCTACCCAAAAAATTGCTCCCAAATAAAATTCATCCCACCTGTGAAAAATGGTCGACCAGTACCTAATTCTATAGAGGGAATGTAATCACATGTAAACATATGCAAACACATGTAAACATATGTAAACATATGTAAACACATATGTAAACACGTGTAAAAATACGTAAACTCAAAGCATAGTCATGTCATGGTGCAACCGATGCCTGGTTCGCCAGAGCAGCACTGCTCGGTGGTGCCTCAAGAGATGCCGTTCATGGACTACTGGAGACATCGACCATGTGGCCATGGGAGCCAAGAGAAACAGCTCAACTGACGCAAACATGTGGCTATGGGTCAATATTAACCAACCAACTAATGGGGGATTTCCACCAACAATAATTAACAGGGAAAACAATGGTTAACGGTGGGGAACCAGGGGTACGGGGTTTTGACCCACAGCCACATGTGACAACATGTGACAAGCCTATGGCCCTATGCATTGAATCGTTGAGAATGGAAGGAGAATGGAAGCCATCTTTGTTGTGCTCACCGAGCATCGCATAGCAATCTTCTCTTGATAGTGTTTCTGGTACTTCAAGGAGGTCTTGGAAAGGTTTCGAAATGATTGAAATATGTTTGCAAAACGAAAACAGATCAACCCAACAACATTGGTCCCATTTGGAGCCCTGTGTCCCCTGATTTCTGGAGCCCCATGTTGTGGAGAGCCCCATGTGGATCCTGGTGTGACCTGGTGTGGAAAGCCGACCTGTGGAGACCTAGGCTTAACATGGGTCTGTGCCCATCCGTTTCCTCAACCAGGAGAACTAAACAGGAATGGAATGTTTATGCAACGAACATATCATTGAACAATATCTTGACTCCAAAATAGGGGAACCCAACCGTTCACCGAACCTTACATGCACCGAATTGAACCAAAGCCATACTGTGATTCCGCAGACCTGAGCCTTTCACCTTGTGAAGAAAACTGGCGGCTGAAAGCAGCTCACCAACCGCTCCAAATCTGGTCTAAGCCTCCAGCCTTCGCTACACGGGGCTGCACTGGCACCGGTTTCGGCGCCGGTTCGGGCGCCGGTTGCGGTGCCGGCTTCGCCGCCTCCGGCGACTTCGGGGCCTCCGGCAGTTTCGGTGCCTCCGGCGGCGCCTCCAAGGCGGGGCTTCCAGTCATGGCTATGGTACACCAGCTATGCACAGTGATCCATTGTGTGTCTTGGGAAAGGACTCCTGGAAAAAAAACACCATGTACAAAGGAGTTTCAAAGGACACAGAATGTCTGCACTTTCTCTGTCCCAATAAACACCTTTGAATTATTGTAAATAGAAATTGCGCCACCATCTTGGACAAGGAAAATGTGTAAAAAATGGTCCCATGGAGGGCTGTGTCTCACCTCGAGGCTGTCCGCCAGACTCTCCAGGCACTTGGATAGCTCTCGAGATGCTTCTGCACGACTTGCAACGCTTCCACAGACCTCTGAAGCTTCGAAGCTTCGGATGCCACGGAAGAATCTACTCAGAGTCAGATTCACAGAGAAGTGATCTGAGTAGCTGTAGCTGCTGTTGCTCATACACGCACAGCACAGAACTCATAAGAAGTGCGCCAAGATCTTGCAGCTTGCCTCAGCTGTAACAACTTGACTGCATTCCAAAAGCAAAGCAGTAGCACTGCGTAGCACTTTCTCAATGGACGCTGTGATGATGTGTGATGGGCTGTCTTTCGCTCGGTTGGTGGCCTCTGGTTGCCAATTGGATGCACTTCTGTCGATGTGCGGGACAATGACCTTGCTCGAACACACAAATTGTTTTATTGCATCGATCTTTAAAAGAGGTGTCCATATATAAACGGTACGATCCCAAACCAAAAATAACCATAGCTCGTGAACCACCAGAAATTTTGGAGATGCATCATTTAGCTACCAACTGCTAATGTCTTCATGGCGATGCTTTCAGTATCTGTGGACACGGCGAGAGTCTTCGTCTTCCTCTCGATTGTCTTAGCCGGAGCAGGACATGAGTAACTCCATTTGCAGAACGAGCTTGGCATGGCGGGTTCTTCACATCCCAATAGCAACTTGAGAAGGGGTGACACGAAAGGTAGGGATCACAGGAGAACATAACAGAAATGAAAATGGTCGTTGTTAGGCACAGTTATCAGCGTTGTGTTGACATGCAAACTATGTAATTGTGGGTTGTATTGCTGGGGTTGTTGTGGTGGACTTGGGTGTTCTGGTTGGCCTAGCTTGGTATTTCATGGTTGTTGCGGTTGGTGTGGGGTGCACAAGGGGGTAGCACAAATGAACAAAATAAGAAACCCAGAGGCCCAATAGCAACTAGCTACTCAACTACTTCCTTAAATGCTTACTAGAGTCTATTTTTGGGTTGCTGGTATTCACTCACACCCATATCAACATCCACAAATCAGTATCACAAGTCATGATGGTGCAAATCGGATCCAATACGGATGGTGTTTGGCAGGGTCCTTGCACAATACGGCGTTGGACATCTCCCCACTTTTCTTTGGAACTCCAAAGAAACTGGTTCTCTCTTCATACATGTTCTAGCTATGTATCTGGAGTTTAGTGATGCCAAGTGTAGGGCAAAAATGGCAAAATGCATTTAATGCATTTCGTATGTAGAGTGTAAGTGTCGTTGAATCAAACATGAAGGTGTGTCTTCTCCAAAGCAAAATGCACTGTGGACTCCAAAGCTTGCCAATACAGATACTGCTAGGAAATCCAAAGGTGGTGGATGAAATGGACGCCTCTTTGGGTAAGCGTCCATGGGTTTGGCGTTTTAAAGTCTTTGCAAACAAGATGAATGGTTGACGGTTGAAGGCCAATATCCCAACAGGTAATAAACCAACTACTGGCATACCGTTGAAATGACGACCAACTACATGTGAATATGTTGATGCGTCAAAAGAATCACGGTCCACATTGTGTAGTCCATATCCATGCAAAATCAAATGTAAATATAAACATGCAAATATCTCAATATTTTCTGTAGTGTACGTTAATTTGTGTGTATATACATGTATGTGTTCTGTCTCTCTGTATACATTATGTGGTATGTAGAAATATGTAGATAAAATATCATGTGCATAGTTGATTTCTATTTCTATACCATGTGTGCATTCATAATATACATGTTTGTGTGTGTGTGCGACCACATAGATACGTTCTGTGTGGACGCGTTTGATGCTTTACAAAAGGGTGATTCCAAAGCGAATCTGCCAGTTCTATTCCTTCTGGTAACCCTGCACCTCCAGAAACCACTGGATTTCATAATGGCAATCCCATTCATAGCTTCAGCAACTTGGAGGCACTGATTGCTGGGAAGAGCAAACCGGCCATAGACCACCTTTTCGGGTCCCAAGAAAAAACAAGAAATCACCATCTGGAACTTGGTTCTGAAAGGCACCTAAGAGCAACCCTCAAAGCCTGAGGCCATCAACAGATTTCTGAGCCGGCGCTGACGCACTGTACTTCGTCTGCCACAGATCGTGCTTCACTTCGTGAATCATTTGGTAAGCTGCCTATTGAAAGAAATACCTTGCTTTCAATGCAGGCGTTTGTCAGGCTATTCGAAACCTGACGCATAAGTCTAATGGTCACGTTTTGTTCTCTAGCCTGTCCTTGATGAACAGATCCAACACGGAATAACCACTCTCCCCAAAGATAAAGCTTTCCACCTCTGAAGGCCGTACATCGCAGAAGCGCATGGTTCCTGTCTTTACCGTGTCCGTATTCGTGGTGAACGTCGTGGAACGAGGTCGGGCCCCCGGTCGGACGAAGCGCCCGAATTTGGGAGCGTCAGCATCGCGAGCTTCCCACAGGATGACACTGGCCTCTGCTGTTTGCAAGGCTCCCAAGGAGTTGTCGCCTCTAGCAGCGAAGTCCAGCTCCAATTCCAAAGGACCAACTTCACGAACTTCCAACACGCTGCACACGTAGTTTCGGTTGTAAGAACTGCAGCCCAAATCTTTGAAGCGCCAAGGCTCTCTTCGCAAGACCATCAACTCGCAAGGTGAGCTGAGACCCAGGTCTACAAGGCTCACCTGGTTAGCGACAGGGCGAAACTTGGAGAATGGTGGTTTTTGACAAGGCGCAACTAGCCTTTGGTTGCCACAACAAAAATAATTGATCATCAGGACAGCTAAAACTTGATTTCTGTTGGACTGCCAACACCTCTGGGTCCTTGCCGAAGGTGTTGGAATTGCCAGCAGTGCAGTCAGCAAAACTAATGGTCCAAGCATTCTCCCAGTTCAACTCTTCAGCAGCCAGCTTCTGCAAGTCCCCCACGCTGCTGCTGGGATAAACTGACACCACCTTTTGGTCCCCACTCACGGTGTTGAGATGCACTTCAAAGGCCTCCTGGGCGCCCCGCTTTTCGAACAGCTGTAAAGGAGGACGACAATCACACCCCAGCCATAGCAGCAGCAGCAACAACACCTACTCGCTACTACTACTACTACTACTACTACTACTACTACTACTACTACTACTACTACTACTACTACTACTACTCTTTCTCCAAGTAGTACCGCACAAGACGGTGGCAGAAGTTTCCAATATAAGAAACGTGTAGGAGAGGGAGGCTGTGTGCAGTGTATGGATGACACAGCGATCTACTGAAGGAGTGACAAGTGACTGGAAACCGTGTGTTTGTATTTGTGCGTGTTTCTATCTACGCTCTCTATCTATCTACATGCTGTCTGTCTATCAATCTGCCTATCTAATTTAATCTAATCTAATCTATTCTGATCTATTCTGATCGTATCTGATCTGATCTGATCTGATCTATTCTGATCTGATCTGATCTGATCTGATCTATTCTGATCTGATCTGATCTGACCTGACCTGACCTGACCCGACCTGACCTATCTATCGATCGATCTATCTATTTATCCATCTGTCTATCGATGCCTTTCAAAACACTATTGATCTCTGTGTGTCTGTAGTGGAACATCAAAAACGCTGTCGGAACCTGAGCTCTTCATGTCTACTTGCAACTGTGCTTCGTGCCACGCCGACACGCTCTTTGCACACAAATTAACTTCCAAAAACATTGTGACGACCTGCTGCAACTTTCCATTTCGAACGTTTGACTTCGAAACTTCCTTCAACTGCTACCCTTGCGGCAAGGAGGGCGACGGCAAGTGGACTTCTCTCGGCTCCTCGTCTGTGCCTTTCTGTGCATCCGCCGGCTCATCGCTGGGGAGCTCCTGCTGGATCCCAAGCGTAAGCCCCATCGCAGATGAAGGGCAGGGATCCGAGCTCGTTTCGCTGGGCTGCAGCTACCCTGTACGATGCTTGTGATGTCGGCACTGTCGAATCCAAATTAGTAAAGCCCGGCTGGTGCAAATGACTTGAGAATCCCTTTTTTTTGTTTTGGCAAATGGGTGCGAGCACTGGTCTTGAAGAAGACAAGACCATAGGAATGAATCTCGAGCATCAACTAAAGCAATCAGCTTCTGTAATTGGTTTAGCGAGAATGTGTGCCAGGCTGATTCCAACGCAAAAAAACAGGGAGACGAGGATAGGAACATAAACTTGCAGCAACATGTTCATCAAAATTTTCATCAATAAAATTCAACGTGATCAGTTTGTCCATAAAGGTAGCCTGAATGTTTATGATCATATACACAAAAGGGACTTGTGGGAATCGAAACCTCAATCATTTTGAGACCAGCCGCATCTCCTACAAAGGATGTAGAGTGTGTAGTGAAAAACATGCAGTAGACACCAAAAGACTCAGTAGATTGCCTCTATACCTGTGCTACGAGGCTCAGCTGAGGCTTACCCCCAAGCTCCAGGCTCGCAATTCAACTGGTTCCAACCAGACCTCGAATCATAGCATCCAGACTCAGAGCTCTTGTAGATCCTGAGATCACTAAGATCCGGATTTGCTGCCAGGAAACTGCCAGACCAAATGTGGTCTCGATCACTGTAGCGTCACCTCGGCACAAGAGTCCCTCATTGTCTGCCCTTGAAAGAGCCACAGAACTAGTTACAAAATGTTACAAAATATCAAACCAAAACAAACGGCAAGCTGAAAAAAAATACAGGTGAGGGATGTTACAACATCTTTAAACAGAGTAAGCAGATGAAGCTGTGCTTGGAAGACAAACCCACTGCACAATCTGACCACATCTCGAAATCACAGGCCTGCTGCGGAGCAAAGTGCTTTGGAGAGCCGAGAGCGCAGGAACAGTTGAAAGACTTTGGTTACCACCTGAGCCAACAAAAAAACACCTACTGCAAAGTCGTTACCTGATACTACCTGGTTCCTGACACAGGCACAAGCAACTCGATAGCATAAAGAGCAATACGATGTCAAAGACAAAGATTGAAAGAGTGCAATGGTTGACCTCGGAATCTTGTCACCAGCTATCGGGGATGACCCAAACTGGTACACCCAAATATTTCATCAAGCGGCACGATCAAACTTACTGATACGCTCGCCTCTTCGTTTGCAGTGACTTCGAAGAAATTTCCACCGCTCCTGGCTCTGCTTACAGCTCTGCTTGGTCGCTGCTCAAGTGTGACGCCACCAGGTGGCTCATGCTACGCAACCAAGCCAGCTCTGCAAGCAAAGCTTGGAACCACTGTAGGACGCACGGACAATTTGCCGTACCTGGTGGGTACTCAGTGCTTTGTCTGAAACGTCAGCACAGGAAACTCAGAGGGCCTGCCTTAAAGATGCCATTCATTGAGAGGTCCAAGCTGCGTCAAACAAGCAGAACACGCCAGATTTAGACGCTTGCAATATGAGTCATGCTTCAGGCTCATTGAAGTCTGTCAGGATCTCATAAAACTGGAAACAAACCAATGCCTACTGAGCCTAAGGAGTCACTAAGGAGTCACTTTGGAAACTGTCAAAGCACATGTCGGTGCCTGCCCTTGTCGTCCACAGCCAGCAGGAATTCATGGTTGCCCTCTGACCATTGGACTTCATCCTTCAGCAACTGACTCCGCTTTTCACCAGTGCAAAATACAAATAAATAGAGGAAAAGATGAGGAAAGCAAATATAATTGAATTTTTGACAAAGTAAGTAGAACACAGCCTGCAAGGAGGACTCAGCACTCGAGGAGAATGTTTCCCAAACAAGCCTCAGTGTGTCTCAGCAAAATCTGTAGAGCAGCGAATTCCTCCTTGATCCTGTGCTGTTCTCATCTATGAATGTCCATATTGTCTCCTTGCCAAGCTGCTTGTCTGCAACAATCCATTCCAAGTAGTCCATTCCTGCGCCAACTTGGTCCATCTCACAGCGGTATCCAATGGAGGCAGCTCCCAATCCCAAGTTGAAAAGTGCGAATGTCCGAGTCAACGTAGTCCTTGACTTCGCTGCTGCTTAGTTCCAATCACCAGCATTGCTGTCCGCCCTGCAGCTGAATGGGCCCAATAGAAATCTGGCACTGGATCTGGATATCCAAAGAGATACGGAGAAGCGAAAGCAGGGTTCATAAGAGTCGTGTCTGTGTGCAAAAATACACAGTGTGCATGTTCTGCTCCTGCTCAGTTGACATCACGAAGACAGAGCCGGCATAAGAACAGCATGAGTCAGCTGAGAAGCACCAGCTGCACAGTCAAGGGATCTGTTGCAATGCTGAGTTAAACCTGGTAGCTGCAGGTGCCTAAGAGACACATGTAGCTCCCACTAGCAGAAGCTGCACGGAGCAATGTCTCCTCCAGCATCAAGCTTCATCTGCTGTTCAAATCTCACGGCACTCAAAGTGCTAGCCTTCAGGCCTTTCATCGTCTTGAGCACGTGCAGGGCCGGGTAGGGACCTGCACAATTTATGTAGCTGTGGATCAATTCCTGCCTTCAGAATAGCAATTGTTTGATTTAAAAAAACATGTTTGCAAATCTTTCAGAGAAATTGAAAACCTCCGTCAAGAACAAACCTCTTGCAAAGGGTGGTTCCTGACCAAAACAAGTCACGTTGTGTAAACCCCATACGACGATCTTTTGCACAACAAGTAATTGAAAAATTGCACAAGCCAATGGCAAATGCGGGCAAGTTCCAGAACTAAAACTTCCCCCTGACAAATGTTTGATGATGGTCGGGGTCATACCACCTTTTATAAGCACCGTGTCAGAATTAGACCTGCCGGGGCCTCCGTAGAAAGGACAAAGTTTCACATCGATGGAGGTATCCTGGCTTGCAGAAATTCAGGTGCCAAGTATGGTAGTAAACCCAACAGCAGAAAATCGGAATATACTTGTGCAGTGGCTATCTGAACTATGGACCAGGCTTAATTATTTACATTTAGGACTGTGGTGCACCACCACCAGGCTTGATTATTTACAGTTGCCAGGCTTCATTGCATGACAGTACGTGTAGTCAACCAGTTACTAGTTGATTAATAGCCGCGTTGGAGCTCACAGCTCATCGAAACCATCCTGGGTACAACCAGTCGTCGGCTTCCAAATCCATAAACCCATGGCCATTTCTGATTGTCCCTTTGTATACTCAAGCTTAATTTACAGCTGATTATTTACAGTTGCTAGTGGCTTAAATCCTTTATATACCAGTAAATAAGTACTTCAGTTGAGTAAATACTACATTTTGTAATATCTAACAGTTAAATATCCTCATTATAAATATCCCATTTTGATATTGACATTAAATATCATCATTAAATATCCTCATTCAATATTTACAGTCAATAAGGTCTATTTACATCACATAACGACATGGATCGCCAGGCTCTGCTGCCTCGTTGCTGGAACCCCGCAGCTCCTGGCTGCAAGTTTGGGACTCAGAAAATGCCAGGAGACGAGCCATGTCTGCTTGCATGTTTTGTAGTACATGTATCTATCGGTATGTATATATAATATAAAATAAAAAAAATATTATATTATATTATATTATATTATATTATATTATATTATATTATATTATATTATATTATATTATATTATATTATATTATATTATATTATATTATATTATATTATATTATATTATATT
>VSDK01001662.1:81983-105944 GCA_009767595.1 Symbiodinium kawagutii | reverse complement strand
GGCTACTGTTCTTGCCCTTCTCTTTCTGCTAGGCGAGGCAATGTTTTCGACTTTCAGACTGCTTTAAGACATTAATTTGCCCGTGAATTAACCAGCAGAGATGAAAGAGACGGAAATGAAATGATGAGATCTGCAGAAAGGAGATAAATACAAAAAGAAATCGCACTTTTGTTGAATGCCGTGCATCACAAAAACAAAATGGAGCAATTGCCTCTGCAACATTCCTTAAATGTCCGCACAAACATCGTACTGGCATGAGCGCGTGTATTTGTCGTGCTCTCTCTCTCCCCCTGGAGTCGTGTCTCACTATGGAAATCTGACCTCCCAAAAGAAACCTGGGACAACAGAAGATCACCAAGTCATCACCAGGTCCCCCTTGGTTTGCTCAGATTCAAATCCTCCAAGGCGTGACCCACTGCCGGCGGCTCCTCCACTGCCCCCACCAAATCGTCCGACCAAATGCCGCGACCAAGCTCTTCCACCTGGCTCCACGGAGAGCGGCGATCGTGACGTGGCACCAAACCAGAGACGGCATCACCAAAGTCATGACTTTGGCCACGGCGATTCGCCGTTCTCGCCTGCGAAACTTTCATCCACACAACAAATCCATGCGAAAAATCAAGCGAAACTTTGCAAAGGAGTTCAATGCTTCAAATGCACCTGCAGTTTGCTGAAGCTGCCACTCAGGCGCTGGCAGTGGTCCGAAAATCGCCAAGCGCCGGGCTGTCCGAAGCAACTTCTCTCTCCTCAGCAGATTGAAGTTCGCAAGGCTGCAAGGAATGGCCCAGGAGCTCAAACAGGCTCAGACCCCACCTTCGCTCTCTCTCGTCAGCCGGCTTTCTTTTCACATCCTGTCGCTGTGGGAGGAAACCGCTACTCGAAGCAGGAGTGTTAGGGGACAAAGTGAGACCAATTGTATACGTGCTAAGTACTTTCAACTCTAAAGACTGGGCCAAGTGAAGTACGATCCAATGAGTTCAAGTGGCCTCATTCAATTTGACCTCAGAGCTGCGTCCAAAAGCACCCAACTGAGCTGAAAGGGAAACACTAGCTAGAGCCACAGAACAAAGACAGAAGCTCATTCTCGATAGGAAGGGCCAATAGAGATTCTCGGAGCAAGGCAAACAAGCGCAAGTGCCACTGTCACTCCCTGTAAGTGTACTTTTTTCCGCAATAAGTTGGCTGCTTCGTTTGCAGTCGCTGATTCTGGTTGGACACACCAAACAGCAATCCTGGGTGCAGCAATCAAATAGGGGAGCACTTCACGCCTAGAAAGCTCAAAGCACATTATTTGTTTGCAAGGGAAATCAGCTACATTAGTATTGGAGCACACAGACGTAGAGCACTTCAACATGGGAACATCCTTGGGAAGCGCAAATTGGCAAACCGAGTGAGCTGGCAATCCAAGCTCTTCTTTGAGAGCTTCCAGATCTTTGTGAATAGCCTGAGAATGGGGAAAAGGAAAAACTTCAAGCCAGTGGAGCGAACGCGGTATTTGTGCTCTAAGGAATCTCTAAGGTTGTTGATCCAATGCAAGTCTCGAAGTGCACATTTTGTAGGACAACACCACTACCAAAACACAATCACGACAACTCCACAACCAAAAAGAACACTACCAAGACGCCACCACTACAACAACAGCAATCCAAAATCACTCAAACACGACAAACTCCGCAAAACATCACTGCCAAAACGCCACCACCACCACCACAACAACAACAACAACAGCAACAATTGCAACACCACCAAACATCATGTCCAATACTTCTAGCTAGAATGTCCGCAAACATGTTTGAAACAAGTCTGAAATAGCAGTGCCGTCTTTAGTTTCCTTTAAGTAAGAGCGTACAGTTGGAGATGCATTTGGGTTTGTGGCTTGTATCAGGTACGATCTTTGTCCTGTCTGTATGTTTTTTCAAAGGTTGTTGATTCAAGTAAGCCTAAGTAAGCGTCAAAATGCCAATGCTTGCAGATTCGTGACTCCAAATGTCCGTCCAAACCTGTGTTTTTGCAGATGTTTGACCCCTTTTGAAGACAGGCAAACCATGCACCTGGGCGAATCGAACCCGGTCGAACACTAAAAAAGTAAATGAACCCCCAAAAAAATGATTTATCATTATCAATTGTTTTGCGGGTTTGCACAAAACTAAAACAATCTAAACCTCACCAAACTTTCAAACAGAGACATTTGCGGAACCGCTTCCAACTGACAACAAGCCGACGGCTGCGCCTGAGCTGCAGCAACTGGTACTCGAATGCAAGCCTCGAACGGAAAGCTTCAGGTGCACAACTTGGGATTCATGTCTGTTCTGTGTATCTTGGATGCTTGGAGATGCTTGGAGATGATTGGAGATGCTTGGATATGCTTGGATGGTGTCTCTTGCAGAAGTCAAATGTATTCCATTGCACGTATGCTTCTCAGCGGTTTTCTCGGAGTGTAGGCACAAGGCAGAGCATGATTCCAACACGTCGGGTAAGACCTGTCAAGGCAGCAAACCTTTCGGGGTGAGAAATCCTAAAAATCGAAGGTTCAGAGTTCGGAGTGGAGATCAATCTGAAAGTTATGCTTTTGATTTCCTTTTGATTTCCTTTGATTTCCTTTTGATTTCCCTGAATTTCCTGTTGCTCTGCTTGCCTCAAAGCTGCAGCTTTGTGCCTGATTGGAACTCAGCAGTGCAGCAATCGCAGGGCTCTGGGCAACTTCTTACATCTGTTCAAAGACTTGCAACAAAGAAACTGCAAGCTCTTGATTGCAGTAAATCACAGCTAGAATCAACTGCAGCAAAGAAACAGTTTGAATCAATCGCAAACTCTTTTCGCGTTCTGCTCTTCCACCAAGTATGATACCTAAGCAGAAATGGCATCACAACAGCTTCGATGGCGAAACATGTCATCATCGGTGCTGAGAATTTCACTACCGCTCCCAGCATTGGATGCCTGAACCTGAACAGCGAAGGAATGCTGTTTGTTGTTCCGATGGAGGAAAGGATTATGCGTTGATTAAACTGAGCCATATCAGTACCGATCCAGCCAATTCTAAATTCACTACATCCAAGTGGTTCACCTTTCAAGTCACGAACGAGCTCAAAAAACCCTCGGATTCAGCTTTGACAGTTGAGTGTCCTCACTCTGGACACTGTCAGACCTATCAGCCCTTCTTACTTCTTCTGGTCCAATTTTCGCAGCTGCAAAATCCAAATCCCGTGACCAGCCCCACCTGCATGGCCTCTTCTAATCTTGCCACCCAAGCTTTCTCATCAGGTAATGCTTGGGCACACAGAGTCGCACCAAACTGTGAGCCAGGAAGCTCCAAAGTCTCTCCCAAGCAGCCAGGAATCAACTCTTGAATCCGCACCAAAAGTGCCAAGACTGCTGGCAATGGATCTTGTCCGAAGATCAAGAGGGAAAGCTGGGAGTCTGTTACAGCTTCACTATTTGTGCCAGCTTCATCTGTCGGCATAAAGCCTAGAATGACATTGTACCTTTCCATGATTTCACCAAGTTCTGCAGCTCCTAAGCGTTGTAGGACTTGTCCAGGAAACTGAAAAGGATATCGGTTGCCACCAAAGTCCACTCCATCGTCCACTCCGTTGATCTTCTCCCAGCTAAGACCCTCTATATTCGAAAACTTCACGCAGGCTTCCGCCAATGTCGCCGCCAAGATCTGGCACATCTTCACGGCACTTCTCATCTCCGCACGCGTCAGCTCAGGGCATGACAACCACACCTGCATCAGTGGAGGTCGAGATGTGTTCACTGTGTTCATCCAAGAGAGGAGGTCTAAGACAGTCTGGAAAGGAGAAACAAACTCTGCGAATAGCAAGGCATCTTCCGGGCGAGTCTAGAGAGAATAAGAAAGTGTGAGAGTCCTACCAAAGCCCACTCCAGCGTTTCGCCTCATCTTGCAGAATCTTCCTCAACTCCAAACACGTTTCAGGCAGTTCTTCCTGGATCTGCACGAATTCAAACAACTGGACATCGTGGACAGTTCATCCTTGCAGAATGCCCTGCTGATATTTGTCTAACCAGAGCATCATGATCCCTGGTAGCCTAAGACTACCAAGCAATTCGGCTGACCACACATGTCCCATGGTCCTGTGATGTCCTGTGATGTCCAGTGATGTCCAGTGATGTCCAGTGATGTCCAGTCATGTCCAGTCATGTCCAGTGATGTCCAGTGTCCTGGCAGTTTGCGAACTGGACTTGCCAAAAGCCCAGTCCATTCTCTTGCCTCCTGAGCGCATACGATCGCATCTGATGGCCCGAGTGGCTTGTTGTGTTTGGCATTCAGGGAAAAAGACATGCCGCAGTCCTGGAAATGAGTCGACCAAGAGAACCATTTCGGCTGTTCGTTCTGTCAGTGACTTGAACTGGCTGACCTGTCAAGCAGTCGGTGTGCCTCCCAACTTCGTCCAAGACACAGCATTCGAAGCAGACCTGGAAGTAAAGGGATCAGAGCCTTCACGGTGATGTCTGGGTCCTGTTGAACAAGGCGCTCAAAACAAAACGATGAAACTCTTTAGCTCAAAGAATGGCATTGTCATGGCATCGTCCTCCTTCCAGGCCTTTTCATCAACACGCTTCCAACCTTGATCTGCCAAAGGAATTCAGAGGAGACATCGCCCAAACCAACATGCTTGCCGCAGCCCCCCCAAATAAAGCAGTGATACAAGAAGTTAAGCACGGGATCTACATCTGATGTGGCTCATTTCAGCGTGTCGAAGGCCCAGCCGCTGACTTAAGGAGACTAGCGGAACTGTGCGGAACTGCTCCTCAGCAGTTTCTGGAAACCTTTCCACCAACTATGGAACCTCGCTGAAGCTCCCACTTTCGTTCGCGTTCTCGCGATGCGATCCACCCCACAAAGCCAACAAGTTCCACGGTTGAAAAGATTCGGTAACCGCTGAAACCAACCGGGAACTCTCTTGAACCCCAAAAGCCTGCGAACATCAGGGAAAAACGGAAAATGGCCCCTGAAGCACAACGATTTAAACCTCCAGATGTCAAGGCTTCGGGCCAGGCACAGGCCAACCTTGACCAAGGCGATCCAGGCTATCCAAGTTACAATCCTTGAACCCTGAAGCCGACCAGTGATTCCAGGAGCTGGCCTACGGTACCCGAAAGCTCCCTAGCTCAGACCCAGGGAAGGATGAAAAAGGATGACTTTGCAGGGACCATTGATCAAGATTACATGATAAAAAACGACAATGTTGTGCAATTGAATCTTGTCGAATTGACTCCCAACATGGGGGGCTGCGGCCGACTTCACAAAGTGGTGCTTCACTCTCTAAGTGTCCAGCTCCGCCCCGGAAGCCTTGTCCAGGAGCCAAGGAATTTCACAGACTAGTGGCTGTACTGTCTGCATCATCTACTAAACTGTCTGCGGAATCACACATATCACACCTCTGCTGATCCTGAAAAGGACATTTAGCTGATGTGTTCTCTGGGTTCCTGCAGGGGTTCCTGCATCATGATTCGGATGGATTACAGCAAGTAGTAAAGGTAGAAGCGATGTATTAAAGGTAGAGCCCCCAGCCATCAGCTGGATCTCAATTCTTTCACCAACTGGTCTGCTAAGCCATTGGCTTCTGGGGCATTTCACCCTTGTGAAGCACAGCTTGCTGTAAAAGGCCAGAACCTCGATCTGGAAACCAGGATGGAGATCTACACGTGCAAAGAATTGCTGGTTGGCAGTCCCTGGAACAGGTGTAGTTGGTAAGAGACAGAAATTCTTCCAAGCATCCGGACAAATATTACTGCATAATAATGGTTAGTACTGAGAATTGTTGCAAAGAACCACCACCCGGAGGGGTCTCTCAGTGTGTCAAACCCATCAGTTGGACTATCATCAGTCGGATCACTGACTCGTCACTGCCGAGCCACTGCACGCGAAGCCTCGCCTCATCTGTGCGGGCCCTCCAACCAGCCAGGTGCCTAGCTCGCAAGCGTGTGACCCGTTCCGGTCCTGTTCGTCTCCGGCTGCGGCTGTTGTCGTTGTACAGCATGTTAGCAAGGTATGTAAGTTATATAGCTTGACTATGCTTAAGTGTTGACTCTTCTTGGAATACGCACGGCACTAGCTAAGCTTTCCACCATCAATGCCACTGTAGATCCAACGGTCTTGCACATCCTGCCAAAGTTGGGCAGATCACAAGCTGTTGTGAAGTTGAAATACTAGCGAAATAGAGCGGAGTTGAGAATTGAGAAGCTGCAAACAAATGCAACAACACAAGGCCCTTTTTGGACACGAAATTCAGCAAGTTGTCTCGGGCTTTCCTCAAGCATGGCACAAGGACTGCAGCCGAAGCAGCATCAGATGCACCCAGTGACAGTTCCGGCAGCTCAACCGCCAAGCGCTGCTGCAAGCTGAACAAAGGAGAGTCAGATGCCGAGTCAATGGCAGCCATGGCAGCCTTGATTTCTGTCAACGGCAGTTCTGCAACAACTTCGCTCGCACGCCCAGCCCTAACCAGCAGCAAAGCACTCCAAAGAACTTCTTCGAGCAACACTGGAAGCTCGGTTTGAAGTTCTTGGCCACTCTCTGCAGCACAACCTTCGGTCGGCACCGTCTCAGGTGTCGAATGGGACGAATTCGCAACGTCTGCACTCTGCTCCGAAGCGCAGCGTTCCGCACTCGTCGTTCCTCCATCGATCATCTGATGGAAAAGCTGGTCTATGGCAAGCAGAAGATCTTCACTGTCAAGATTTGAATCAGGTGGAAGACCTGTCTCATGACTTGCGGGTAGGTATGTAGGTTGGGAAGCTGTATCTGAGCAGTTGGCTTGGAAGTCCAAAGAATCTGCATTGTTGCTTCCACAAATCAGCTGGCTGTACAAGGCATCAATGTCATCCAACATGGCTTCACCCTTAGCAAGATCCTTATCTCCATCCAGAAAGCTTGGCTTTCCCTGCTCTGGCATCACACCATGAGAAATCGTGCTGCATTGACCACGTTGTGACCTGGAGACTGACACAAAGGAAGTGTTGGCTTTCTGTTGAGGTGTAGCTTTTGCCCCTTCTGCATCCTCCTCGTCAATACGTTCCAAGCGTGGAGAACACTGTGCCAGCATTGACGGGATGACTTGCACCTGTCTTTCGTCAAAATCATCCGAGTCTGCGGCGTAGATGGCATCCGGCTTAGATCGGGGCTGTGACAATCGAGCGCAAGCCTCTCTCTGTGACCGCGGAGATCTACAAGGCGCAGCGCAAGCTCTACAGTCCTCATTGCGGGCTTTCAATGGTCGAGGCTTTGCAAGCTCTTCCAGCCTCTCTCGCTTGGCAGAACGGCTGGGTTTCGAGGGCTTTGCAACGTCGAGCTTCGCGCTGTCTTCGAACCTTTCAGCTCGCAAAGAGATTGCTTCTAAGTTGGGGCCAAGACCGACAGGACTGCGACTCAAAGGTTCCTCACCCTCGCCGGAATCTCTCCCGCCCACATCTGTTGGGTCCTGGCTTTCACCGCTCTCCTCAGTCATGAAGCTTTCATCGCCCTCAAACAGCACTGGGCACTCAAACAACAGCAGTTGCCCTGCTTTTGACAAAGGGCCTTTTGAACCTTTCGTTTTTCGACCCTTGGGCTTTGACAGGGAGGGGCTAGAGAACTTAGGCCAAGCAATTCGAGAATGTCCAAGGCCTGCGATATCTCTGAACTCTTCAGGGCCATCGCTGAGTTCAGAGTCCCTGGGTTTCGACAGCTTTTCCAAATAGGCACGCTGCTCTGCAGCTGTTCTTCGCGGTGCACCGGGACTGTCCTTTCCAGGCAGTGCATTTTTGCAATTGGGCAGCTTGGGCACGTAAAGTCTTTTCACCAACTGTGCTTCATCCGCGGGTCTCAACCTACGGTCACCGCTTCCATTGCTTTCTGGACAAATCTTAGGCTTCGCTTTCGGAGCAAACAATGCAGCCACAAGCTCCTCTGGCTTCCTTGGCCGCTGCTCCTTCACTCTAACTACGACATCTCCCTCTTCGTTCTTGCATGGCCTGTGTCCTAATTCGACCAACATCTTGAAAAGGACCGGCTGTTTGGAAAGAGTTACCTCTGCAAAGTTCATTTCGTCGAGCTTGTGCACTTCACAACCCAGCTGCTTGAGCATTCTGAAAGCCACTTTCTTGTTCAGCAAGGTGCTGTTGGTGCTGTTGATGTCCGACAAAGGAATTCCTTGGCGTAGCCCGGTCTTTGCGGGTTTGCTTGGAGCATTTGACACTCCCAAGAAGGCACTCAAGGATCCCAAGTCACCAGCGGGCCCGACATCGAAACTGACCATCGCATCGGCGTCTTGCCGTTCGTCTGGTCTTGCCTGGGCCTCTGGCTTCGGCAGCTGGTCAAGTTCAAACACCAACCAGCTGTGCTAACCGATGTGCTAACACAACTTGCACGCTTGCCGCATACAACACGTTTCAACACGTTCAAAAAGCGTACCCCAAATGGGAGCTTCATCCCCCACGTGCAGCGTCCCTTCTCTGTCCTTCTTCCAGATGGGTTGTTCGTTGATGGTCTTTGGAAGCAAGTTGTACCTGCCAGCACCTCAGTGAAAGCTTCTGGGAACCAAGCGCTCTGGATCAGCGTTGGAGGATCAATTTCAAATCATTAAATCATTAAATAAATAATCATCTCAGATGAATCAAAATGATCTCATATGAATCATTGTAATCCTTCACCGGCCCCAGGATCCCTATGGGCACACCATGGATCCATGGTCTCAGTCGCCGGCAGCTGCCTTGACCATTGGGCGAACAGATCTCCAAGACCTGATCGTAACCCAGGCCTCATGCCCTCCAAAACATGGAAATCCGATGAAAATATGTGATTTTTAAGGGATTTCCATGGATCTCCTGAGAAATTCATACTAAGTATGATGTTGTTCACCCGTTTTCCGCTGAAAGTTTGGATGTTCAAGGGAGTTCATAGGAAATGCTTGTGGCCAAAACTAACAAGGGATTTTTGAGATTTCAACCATTTGCTCTAGTACTCATTGACTGAACACAACACTTTCATTGAAGCTCCAACATTCTTAATTACGCATTGTTTCACCATTAATTGACCATTAATGATGAACAATCAACAACCATCACCCTTTCTTACGTCGAATCCCCCCTGGGCCATTGCTTCAGGTTGCTTTCTTTCTGAATTCTCAGTGGCGTCTGATCACCCATCAAGCAGGTAAGCCCAGAACCCCTGCTTTCGTCGCAAAAGGGTTTGGATTCCCAAGTCCGCAAGATCAGTACCTTGGGGCTTCCCAAGGATCTAACGACCTGCCTCTGGGACTGCTGTTTCGAAATGGCAATCAGCAGCGGTGTCTTTGACAGTGAAGACCTGTGCTTCAACCTGCAGCCAGAAATCTTGGTTGAACACATCAAGATTGGGGTCTGGCAAGGTTTCTGCAATACGAAATCTTGACAAATGTTTGGATAGCACAACTTCAGCACAACAAAGGATAACAAAAATGTTAAAATGACCACGCTAAACAATTGTTACAACTCTCGCTTCGGCAAAGAGGCCTTTGTGAAGCTCTTCAGGTGCTTGAGCCACCTGTAAAGACGTAGGCGCCATACTCGCAAATTCAGACAGAAGATCTGTGAGCATCCAGCCTGGTCTCTTGGAGTGACTCAGCTGCACCCGTGGGGAGAGGCACTACAACCATGGGTGGTCCTTGCTTCGTGGCCTACCAGGACGGTCAAGACTGCTAAGACCCTCGTCAGTGCCACTGACATCACATCTACTTACGGCCGTTGAAGGCCGTTGAAGGCAGTTGAAGGCGGTTGAATGCCGTTGACTAGTTGCGAAGAATGACACCCCTCTGCCTCATCCAATCCTTCAGCAAAAGCTCCTTTGGCCGTCCGCTTAGGCGAATCATCTTTCTGTTTCTTTTTGGACCTTGTGATCCGCAGGCTTCTCATTTCGTGACCCACAGCTGCCTGTGACTGGCTGCATCCAAGTACATCCAAGTACATCCAACTGCATCCAAGATACTTGGGGGTGCTTTCTTTTTTTCGCTGCTTCTTCTGCACTGGTTCCACAGGTTCGACTGCTTCCACCTCTCGCAAAAAAGGAGGCTTGGGGCATGCAACGCCACGGTCTGCCATGGATGTGCCTTCTTGCTGGTGGCTTCCACCACTTCGCTTCCTGATGTGGCTAGAGTAGCTTGAGGGATTACACGCTTACACCATTTGAGGATGACACCACCCTGGCGCAAGCTTGCAACATCTGCGACCAAGAATCTGTCGGGTGAGGCCGCATGATCCTCTTGCCTTCAACGACAATCATTTCTTTGAAACAAAAGCAGCCCCAAAAGCTGAGCTTGTAGACACGAGGATTGAACCCATGGTTCAGTGATATTGACTCAAACTATGCAAGTTTCAATGGTCTCACTCAAAAACTTCTTAAACAGAAGACATATGATTTTTCAAGTGCGCAAGGAACACTGCTTTTTCATCTAGACGTAAACCTCAACTTAATTCTGGGAAGCAGCATCCAGCCTGGTCTCTTGGAGTGACTCAGCTGCACCAGTGGGGAGAGGCACTACAACCATGGGTGGTCCTTGCTTCGTGGCCTACCAGGACGGTCAAGACTGCTAAGACCCTCGTCAGTGCCACTGACATCACATCTACTTACGGCCGTTGAAGGCAGTTGAAGGCAGTTGAAGGCGGTTGAATGCCGTTGACTCGTTGCGAAGAATGACACCCCTCTGCCTCATCCAATCCCTCAGCAGAAGCTCCTTTGGCCGTCTGCTTAGGCGAATCATCTTTCTGTTTCTTTTTGGACCTTGTGATCTGCAGGCTTCTCATTTCGTGACCCAAAGCTGCCTGTGACTGGCTGCATCCAACTGCATCCAACTGCATCCAACTGAAATCCAACTGCATCCAACTGCATCCAACTGCGTCCAAGATACTTGGTGCTGCTTTCTTTTTTTGGCTGCTTCTTCTGCACTGGTTCCACAGGTTCGACTGCTTCCACCTCTCGCAAAAAAGGAAGCTTGGGGCATGCAACGCCATGGTCTGCCATGGATGTGCCTTCTTGCTGGTGGCTTCCACCACTTCGCTTCCTGATGTGGCTAGAGTAGCTTGAGGGATTACACGCTTACACCATTTGAGGATGACACCACCCTGGCGCAAGCTTGCAACATCTGCGACCAAGAATCTGTCGGGTGAGGCCGCATGATCCTCTTGCCTTCAACGACAATCATTTCTTTGAAACAAAAGCAGCCCCAAAAGCTGAGCTTGTAGACACGAGGATTGAACCCATGGTTCAGTGATATGGCTTGGGGCATGCAACGCCACGGTCTGCCATGGATGTGCCTTCTTGCTGGTGGCTTCCACCACTTCGCTTCCTGATGTGGCTAGAGTAGCTTGAGGGATTACACGCTTACACCATTTGAGGATGACACCACCCTGGCGCAAGCTTGCAACATCTGCGACCAAGAATCTGTCGGGTGAGGCCGCATGATCCTCTTGCCTTCAACGACAATCATTTCTTTGAAACAAAAGCAGCCCCAAAAGCTGAGCTTGTAGACACGAGGATTGAACCCATGGTTCTGTGATATTGACTCAAACTATGCAAGTTTCAATGGTCTTTCAAAGACTTTTTGAGCAGAAGGTGAGTGTGATAGATCTCTGGGCGTTCCGGTTCTAAAATCAGGCTAAGGCTCATGGTGATCAGGGAGACATCCCTTCTGACTGGTGGATTGAGTGGGACAGTTTCTGCTCTTCAGAGATTTTGCTTTGATTCTGCCACACCTAGACGCTGCTGGACGCTTCTTTGCCTCAAAAAGGCAGCAGTGCGGAGGCATTAGCTTACAGTAGCCGCGGGAAGCCACTTCTGTCTCCTCTTAAGCAATTGATGATTCTGTGCTATTGCTCGAAGTCCATGCCATTTGACATACTAAATTGGTGAAGGGTCCGAAATGTCAGTCAGAAAGGCTGAAGTTTCCCAGCTCGGGCTCGGATTCTTTGCGTTTTTGGTCACTCGCTGTAAGACCAAAAAAGCACAGGATTCAAATCGCTGGCCTGTGAAGCTGGAGCTGGTGGCTTGGGCCTTGGCAGTGCAGCATTGATGCCACCAGTGCTGGTCTCCAAGATGGACCACCGAGAAGGATTGGCAGTTGGCTTGAAAGCAGTGCTATGGGAGTTGGTGCCGGTTGGTGTCACCTTGGCTACCCGAGAACCATCGGCTTTCCGTTCAATTTTCTATGGGTAAGAGTGCCGAGTCCCAAGCACACGGGGCATGCCACCAGATGCATTGCCTACGTTGCCTACTTGGCAGCACACAAGATGCGCAAGCGTTGTTGAAGGTATGACTGCACCGTATTACAGTGAAACAAACATGTAAGATATGTAAGATGCAAACCAGACCGCGCATCTACACATGTACACATCTACCCTGTTCAAACCTATCTCTCTCTCTCTCTACCTGAGTGTTTTGTTGTGTCTTTCTTCCCTTTGTCTTTCTATCTATATTCTGCATCTATCATCACACCCGAAATGCAAGGGGGTGACTCCCTGTCATTCATGAATAACCCATCTCGATTCAATGCCTTCCTCATGCTGAAGAGCAGACTTCGTCAGAAACCAAATGGCTGAGGCAAACGTAGATCACAAGCCTCTAACCAGGACTTCCATGCCACAATCGCTGTCAGCAAATCTGTTGTTTCATCGTTCACCCGCATCCATTCATCACAGTACAACTAGCATCAGTTTTCCTGCGGCAACAGCAGTTTCTCTGCAAGTTTCTCACTCTGCCAACTTTTCAGCGTCGGGATCCACACGGGGCCGGCACTCTCTACCATCCCAGCGCCAGCCTTCAATGGCTTCCAGCTCACGAACCTGCTATGCTTTGCGCTGCCATGTCTGAGATGTTCGGAGCCCCCCTAGAGTACTGTCAAGGCAAAGATCCTCCAACGCAACAGTTTAATTGGGTCAGTTTCTTTGATTTGCGTGATCCAAATAATACCAAAAGTATTCAGCCTCCAACTTTGCACAACTTGGAAGATCACCTAACGAATGGCATTCAGCTTCACGGCCTTCCAGTCAGGTAAACCAGTCGGCAGAAGGTAGGCATTTCGATTCACCCGCACGAAGTAGCAGAGAGCTGTTCCTTCAGGCCTCACTGAGAAGGTTCCACGAACGAGGCGTTGAGACGACTTGTTTCTCCCGAAATTGGCTTTGGACATACCCTAGGAATCGTCAGGTGGACATGAAAAATGTGAAGCTTTGCTGGAGATCTGAGGTGCCCAGCGGATCTTGCTTCTCCTGTGCCAAACCGAAACATGTGTCGCTTCCCTCAACCGATTTCAATCCCAAAGAACTTGCAGGAGCAATGGATCCCTTCATATCGCTTTATCTTTGTGCCTCTTCGTAGTGTTCCTTCAGCTGCTGCAAACGCTGCATCCACTCCTAGCAGGACATAGTTCCTATGCTTTCAGAATATTCAGAATATTGCTCTTCCTATGCAAATGTGGCAATCTTTTATGCAAAGAATCAATTCTGCCACGTCGATGTATGCTCCAAAATCCCACCAGCATTAAATCCATGCCTCATCCTTTTTTCGAAGTAACTCCGCATAAGGGCTGTTTTGCCTGCCAGGGTTTGGGCAGGAAATCGCTTGCGGTTCATCTCTTCGACAAATTCTCGCCTGACGAAGTAGTCTGCAACTATCACCTTTGGCCAGACTGAAAAGTGCATCCTAACATCTCGCAAGTTGGATCCAGAGCGTTCTCCCAAACTCAAGGCTTACTGCTCCAGGCTTTGTTCCACGTCCACCTAAGTCACCCTCAACTTTTCCTCTGGCCTTCTCATGTCTCAAAGCAGAAGCCCTTGCAGTGTGCTTGAGGTCCGTGCAAATGCTCCAGTAAGGATTCCCCCAAGAATAGGTACTGCGATAGGAGGAAGACCAGATGTGCTGGAGGATGCCCTGCCAGCGAAATCGATGTCAGAAAAAGTCAAAAGAAGAAAGAAACAAGTGGCCATGGGTCAATATTAACCAACCAATAATGGGGTATAATAACCAACCATTTAAAGCGAAGCCAATGGTTAATCATGGGGAACCAGGGGTACGGGGTTTTGACCCACAGCCAAGTCTTTAAAGTCCATGGAATCTTGGGCACAGTACTTCTTGCCTTGACGAAGAAGCACTCCTCCAACCCTGAAGCAGACTTTTGAACACCAAATTCCTTCTCTTCGAAAATGATCCCATAATCTGGGCATTGAACTGCAAACCTCACCGCTCTGCCAAATGGCACACGCATGGCTCAAGGACCACTATAGAAGCCTCTGTAAACTGTCCACTAGTTTTTGAATTTCACGCTTACTGCCGAACCGCAAGCCGTACTCTCAGATACTCAGAGAAACATCTGAACTTTGCCCGGTTTGCCCCTTTTGCAAAGATGATGGCATCCATTTGAGCTGAACCCAAGGCTGTCGATAGGTCTGCTTTTTTGGCGGTTTCGTGGTATGTAGCCCGTCTCTTGGCATACAGTCTTCTGCCATTCTTTGACTTGTTTCGCCTTTGAAGCTACTAGGTTGGCTCAAGCGCTAGCTGTGAGGCAAATGTGCATTCAGCATCATGCACTCAGGTTCTTATTGAATCAGATTTCATCAGTCAAATGTCACCAAGGTTCTTACTTTAGTAAAGACTTTGCCTTCACTGTCGTGAAGTCCAGCACTCCAATGTTTGACGCGTTCTGCATCATCTCCTTGCCCCAGGTGGGCATCAGCTCAAGTTTAGCTAAAAGGCCTCGAATTTCCTGCAGGTGCTGATTCACTTCACTTCACTTGGAATGTGCTGTATTCCGCTTTGCGGGACAGCGCTTGGGATGACTCCAAACCTCCTTCAAATGGTCAAACATGTTCACAGATGTCATGCACATATGTGGCATATTGCATTTGGGCGTTTCTCAAAATAGGGACCCCAAAATCATCCAATATGAACCATTTATAGTAGCAAAACAACCATTTTGGGGGGTCCCCTATTTTGAGGAACTACTATATGCGGATATCGCTTCTGATCTTCACACACACGCACAAAGGCTTGGAGGATTCTCCACTCTTGGTGGGAGACACCCTAAGCAATTCTCAGTCTTTCAAAGAAGTCTATACAAGGGTCGACTATCAGGCATCGGATTCCCGGTGAGTAGGAGGCAAAACCCTTCTATCATGCCGGAGTGGGTACTCCAACAATTTGAATTGATCAACCTTGGTTATGCTTCCATTTTTCAATCTGCCAAGTGGCCTTTTCAAATAAGAAGGGTTTGGCACTCTTGTCTACCAGCTACAGCTGTTGGCCATTCATGGCCAGTCAGTACGAATCAAATCTACCGCCCAACCATGTGCTTTTAGCTGAGAACACATTCGTACCTCGTTCCTTCGGGCCCGTAGCTACCTGTAGCCCATAGTTTTGTCGTCCTTGGGCTGCTTTCAAGTTCCTATTATCGAGATCCTAAAAGCACCTGTTGTCACGGCTTTGTTCGTTCGACTACTTGAGGCATCACGTCTCAGCTTGTCAGGCAGCAACTGGCAGCCGGTCACAAGCTTGAGAAATACAAACTTGTTGGGATGGCATAAAGTTGATGTCATCATGGCAAATCTGCTCCTAGGCGCAACTACTGTCATCCACAATATCAACTGCTTCGCTGCTCCATTCAACACTGCATCCCTTGTCCAATTTCTGCCTGCGGCTGCTGGACAAGGGCCTTCTGACCCCTGCTCATCAACGGAAGGCAAGGGCCTCAGTGCTCATCTCACCAATCCACCACAAAGACTTCAACCTGTCAATTTGTTTCAGAAAATCCAACGGCCGACACACTCTGGGTATGACTCGGTGCCATGCTCAATGCAAACGTGCCAGTCCACGGGCCTTGTATTGGGGCTCGTTGGGACACTGTGGACGTCGCGACACATCGTGATGCCCAGTCCGCACGGCCAAGAGCCGCACGGTCTGAATCGATTCCTCAACGGTCAAGGGCTAGGATTTGTCTCAGCCTCAGCTGTGATGAGTCCTGATTCGGTGGCGACCACCAAATGATCTGATCCAAATGGGTAGCTGGGGCCTCAGTGGCAGAAGCCAAGTTGGGCAGGTCTGAGCACTAAGCGCTTTCAGCTCGGAGACGAAGGAGCTGCTCTAAAGTCCTCGAGACCAATGGGAGGAGTGCTCCTGGTGATGCTTCCCTCGAGCTATTAGTGATTATTAGTGCTCTTAGTCCAATACTTCGCTGTAGAAAGCATTTGCAGTGGCAACCAGCATCACAAGATGCGCAAGCATGTCAGGAAGGTGAAGTGGTCATATGCCCAACATATGTTCAGTCTTAAGTAGTAAGCTCTTGCTCTGAACACTTCTAAGGCAGGTCTATGCCTGGACGCTTCTGCAACTTCCCGCGGATAATCTGTCTCAACCCTTGCAACAGGTTGTACATCCTTCGGCGGATGCATTATGTTTTCACAACCAGCATGCCCATCTGCTGGTATTATTTGGCCTGTGTAGCTCGTTGCTGTTGGAGAAGACGGTGCTCCTGGCTAAGTTCCACCATGTTCCATCAAGAACATTTCCAGCACCTAAACTCCTGTGCCACTGCTGAATCAGGATACAGTATTTCATGCAGCGAGAAGGGGTTGCTGATTCTGCCAAGGAACTTTTGACAGAACAGGCAACATGTTGATAAATTGTGTTTGCCATGGTGCCCTGTGAAGTTGAGAGAAAAGCTTTGCAAATTCCAAAATGACAAGCCGGTACCAGCTGTTCTCTCCTTTCGCCAAGCTTCTCCCCCTGCGACAAAAGAGCCATGAAAAGTCAGGTGCATCAACTAGCATCAAGATATGGAAAAAGCCTTGGAACTGGGATCAACTGCGTCTTGTCATCCCCAGTGGTCAGAGATTGAAACACCCACAAGATCCCACAAGTCTTGCTCAGCAGAGGCCTCTGGGGAAGACTCCGCTGCTGGGGAAGACTCCAAGCCGCTGCTCCTTAAAAACGGCGGGAGAATCAGAGGGGGCCAACCGCTGCAGAGATGCTGTGCTCCAAGGCCCAGGCTCAGCTGCAAGCGAGTCCCAAGAAGGAGATCCTGCACACCTGGGGAGCAGCAGCTCAAGCATGGACCCTGACTTTCCATGACTTTTCGCATTTGAATCTGTCAGGACCCAAGTACCCAGGCCCGGGCTCTTGTTCATCTTCGGCAACCTCCAAGGTCAGTTGCACACCCTGGTCTGCCTACAACTTGCCTTGCAATTGTGTCCCCTCTCATTCCCTTCTGTTTCTGCCAGAGACCCAGATAGCTGTGGTTGGGGTTCGCGGGCAGGAAGTTGTTGACAAAACTCATGAAGAAACGAATTATGTTCACAGAAGAAGTGGATTCAATCTGAGAAAAATCCAAACAAAATCGCAAACATCATCAAAATTGATCGAACATCTCTCTTCTCATTTTTGTCTCTCCCAGGAGACACTCAAGCCTCGGGTTCCTCGATATCAAGCCCCGGTGGCGATCCCATTGCACGCCTTGGCTACAACTTAAGCCACGTTGGGTTTCAGCGGCAGAAAAAATCTGTCCGCCCTTTCCAGTCAACGAAAATGTGCACAAGCGGACAGCATCACGGGAGAAACCAAGGGAGCTGCATTGCAGCAAGTGCAGCTGCGGCAGTGGCACCAAGACCCGGTGGTGAACCCACAGCTCCTGGCAACATCACCTGCACAACGCGGGGAAAAGGTCAGCATCTCTCTTCCACTCAAAGAAGCCAATACATTATGTACTGGATGTGCACATATATCTGTACATACACATGTGTATCTATATAATATGTTATTTCATATATTTCATTATATATCTATATCTACACTATGTTACATTATATCTATATATATATATATACACTATATTTCATCTTATACAAACAAATGAGGATAAGGAAAGCCAGGGAGGATGGCGTGCGTTGTGCCCGCCTTTTGAGGCTCCAGAGAAGGCTTCGTCGTACCAAAGGACAAAGTCTGAAGGAGGCGATTGCGATGTTGGGGCGAAGCCTGGCATGGAAAACACCGGGCTTTCCATCATTTCCATGGCTCAGGCTCACCATCTTGCCCAACCATCCAACCAAAATCCAGCCCTTCAAAACTTGGGAGCTTCACAACTGGTCGTTCCTGGGTTTGTGGTCCAGCCTCAGGGCCCAAGTCTGCACAGCTCGTTTCTAATGCAGAACAGACTTAGTCTCAAGCACTGGTGAGAGGAACTTTCAGTGCTTGCGTCAGTGACATGATGTGGGGTGATGCCTGCAAACATGACTCTTTGAAGCGGCGAAAGAAACGGGCACAGGATGACCAATGAGACACAGTCAGAGGTTCATATCTCTTGTCCTGACACGAATCCGGCCTGCGAACTTCCAGCCTCACGATACATGTCATGCGGAAGAGCTCAGCAAACTGGAAAAAATGTGCCTGCATCTCTACTTACAGTTTTACATAAATACATATGTGAATGCTTTATGCATGTGTATGTATGCATATGTATGTATATATTTATGTACATATATATATATATATATACACATAAAAATATTACATCGATATTTCAATACAATTTCCTACTTTGCAATCCAAAATCCTGTGTTCCGATGCTCAAAATTCACTTGGGCTTCATCTTGGCGGTGCGTCTTAGGACTTTGCGGAAGGACTTCCACTTGGTGACGCCGCTGGAGAAGACATCGGGTAGGGACCTGGTCCAGTCAGCGGTGTAGCATTGAAAATCAGAGCTATGGGCACAGACAGTGCCTTCAGACGCAGAAGGTGAAGAAGCAGCATCCTGTCCCAAGGAGATTCAAAGAGAAAGTAAAAAGAATGTAAAAATAGAAAAAATAGAGAAACAGAAAGAAAGGCAAAAACAGTTTGATAGAAACTCATAGAGAGAAAGAGAGAGAGAGAGAGAGAGAGAGCTAAAGCGTGGCTAGTTTAAAAGCATGGCCTCCTGCAGTAGGATGTTCAAGAGTTGAAGAAGAGGCCACAAAGCATGAAATTTTGCGCCCAAAAACAGCACAGCACAGCACAGCACAGTACAGGCTGTGCCTTGGCCAACTTGTGAGGCGGTGCTGCACTCTTCACCTAGGCCGCAGCAAAGTGTCAGGCGGCCACTACATGGTCAACGACGCAGCCCACCTCAATCCACTTGCCGCGGATTCGATGATGTTCATACCTCACAACGGGAAGCATTTCTGATAGCAAGGTGTGAAATTACAATCAATTATATATATATATACATATCCTAATGACTTGTAGCAATAGAATTTGAGATAGCCTTGGGATTCCTAATGACTGGTACCAATAGAATTGATATCCTACTGCCTTCTGATGTTTGCTTGAAGTAGATGCGCACTGCTCGAGGGCAAATGCAGCCGAGGCCGCGCCCTGCACAGAGAGATCTGCAACTTTTTTTTGCAAGGTCGTAACGTTGATAGAAATGAAAAACCAATTCCGGTGAATTTACAATCCTAAATTTCAATGATTGAAACATACAGCAATTATAATGAAATTGAAATAATCTTACAATGAAATGATTAATGTAGGATTGGTATTACAATGATTCGACATATGTGAGTCACTCGGAGAACCCCAACAGCCTCCTGACCCGGCAAGAAGCACACGAAGCCAAATCCCCGAGAGCGATTTGTGGCAGGATCTATCCTGGCACAGCATGATCAGGCAGAAACACAGTTTTCAATGCTGCTAGATTCAATCGAGAGTGAAAAAACACAAATATGCGACTTGATGTTCAAAACGAGTTTGGGGAGGGATGGCAGGCTGCATTGTCAACATTGTTGCTCCAAAAGTGCCGGCCCAACATCACCACCGCATCAGACACAGTTCCAAACGCCTGGCGCAAACATGTTTCAGAGACAAAGTTCCTCAAGATTTCTTTGCATTGTGCTCTACTAAGCTCTACCCTTTTCTCTGCATAGTGTTTCCCACTTACAGCACTTGGCAGCTCCTACCGTGGGCTCCGTGGGCACAGCGCCTCGAAATGTTCTCGCAACTCGGCAGCTGTGGTGTTTTGCGGCAGGCCGCCAACGAAAAGTTTGTTGGTTCCAGGCCTGGCAGCTGATGTCCCTCCTCCACTAAGCTGTTCTGAGACCTTTGAATTAACTCGTTTCTTTTCACATGTACACATATACATACACTGACATACACCTGTGTATAAATAAGTATATATATATATACATGTTTGTGTGTGTGTGTGTCTGTATATGATGCAGAAGCGCAGACTCAAAGACAACTCACTGCGCTGATCGGGTGACCGGACCAAGGAAAGCCATGTCGCGGCAAGACGAGCTGTTCGGGACGGCGAAGGGCGTTACTCTGGGGAGCTCATCGGAGGAAGTGGCGACAAGTGCCAGGTATTGCACGGCATCGCAAGGCATCGCAAGGCTACTTGCGATTCCTCCACGAATTTACGAATGAAAGAGTGGGGCCAGGAGGGACTGTGTTCCAGCAAGATGGCAGGCAAGTCTTCAAGAAGATTTTCGACCCCGACTACGTGAACCAAATGCGCAATCAGTCCAAGCCCACCCCATTGGGTCTGCGCCATTGAGGTTATTCGTACAGTCTGCTCCTCAACATTTTTAGACCAACATCCAAGACGAGTAGAGGAGTACTATTATTTGCAAAATGGGAAACTGGAAAGACTCAAGATGAAGTGGTTAACACCTGGACAAGGAAACCGCCCAAAAAAACATGCCTCCACCAATCTAGCACCCACCCCTGATGATCTTTCCCAACCGGACCAGCCAAAACACGAAGTGTCACCCCCTTCCACAGTTGAAAACAATGAGAAAATGCGAAGATGAAGATTTGGGGAGTGGTTATTTAGGGGGTCTTGATATGTTTTTTTTCTGAAGATGATAATGGCATGTGTGTTATTGGTGATGACTGTAATGGTCTCGAGTATGAACCTGGCATGTGCGAAATTGATCTTTGCGAGGACAATAAATACCTACTAAAAACGAATTCACCCATGCAGTCTGCAGGATCAGTGGAGTGTGTTCTTCTGGCAACGACTGCGAAGAAACAAAGGTAAGAGGTCTATAGCGAAATCTAGAACGATTGTGATGAGAATTGTTTCAGAAGGCAAAGAACAAACAGGTTGCTGCTCGGATTGAACATGGAACAGTTGAGAAGGTTGCCTTCCAAAGGATCCCTGCCAGCAAATCGTGTTGGTCAAAAGGGCTGTATTGATAAAAATCAAACCAACTAGGTTTTCACGCAATCCAAGACAAACACCAGACTCTTCCAGGACCATGAGAAGGAGAAACCATGCGGCTGTACAGGCGAGTCCTGATGTGTGTGTGTGTGTGTTTCCTGCCAGGATTCTTCAGCCCGGTACTCCCAAAGCATGTGTGTGTATATATATATATATATATATATATCAAATATCCTCATAGCAAGCAAGGTATTGCTGGAAACCAAGGAAGCTGTTGAATCAGTGGTGGTTGTTCCAGTGCCAATTCAGGTATCCAAAGTTGCTTTTTTGTGTTTTTAGTGACGCATTGTTTGAAAATAAGAAGGGTCAGCCATCCAAGCATGGGAACCACGTTCTTTGCTATCAATGAAAGAATGGTGGACAACAAGAGCTCCTGAGGTGTGTCAAAAGAAAAGAAAGGGAAGCGACATTCAGGTTGCTTGTTGTCTGTTCTCTTTGTCCAAAAAGACTGATTCTCAAGTTGAGCGTTGAGTTTTGACAACAAACAAATGAATCAAAGAACGAAGAACACCAACGAATGTATCCTCCATCTCCACTGGATATCGCATGTCTCTTGGCTTTAAGAGTGGAGGGAAGTAGCAAAAACAGAGACCGGATCTCATGTTGGCATGGAACAGGGTCCATACGTGGGCAATATATCTCGCGTAGATCTATTTACTTATGCAGATTATGCATTGCATTTTGGAACGCCATATATACCACTTCAACGCATTTTTTCTATCCAGCAAACAAATCTGTTTTTGTTCACGACTTAAATCAACACCTTTCGCCAGATAGATTGCAAAATTGCCGGAAGCACACTGCCCTCTTCACGTCGACTTGTCTGCCCCCAATCTGGCAGCCGCAGAGTGCCAGTGACTGTCAGTGTCCAACTGTTCCACAGGGTCAAATTTGACATCAACGAACAGTTTCACACTATTGGACAGTTATGGACATCATAGCTATTGGACATCATAGCTATTGGACACTGATTAACATCTAAGCATAGCTATGATTGGCAGCCGCAACTTTCGCGCCTGATGAGAGTCATTCAACGCTCCCTGGGCACCTTGGGCCTGCAACACACGTCCCGACACGTCCTGTACCTGCCCTGGCCTTTTACAAGGGGGTCTTGAACCTAAAAAACCCTTCAGTTCAACAATTGTATCATCTACATGGATTTTCAACCTGAAGAAGTGAGCCTGGCTGCTCGCCTCACTTGGGGCCCCGGGTCCAACCCCCTGCTGCAGTTCCCATACCAATCACAGGACTGGAACTGATCGCGATCGTGACCTCCGAGAAGGTCACATAGCCAAAGCCGCGAGAGCGTCCATCTGGCCAACGCCTGGGCACGCGGCAGCGATGGCCGCCAGTAGCTCGTTTTTGGCAAAACCCAGCCATAAGCAGCTCATCTAGCAGCTGGAAGCAGCTAACTCCCCATCTGATGCAATCTGAGTCAGTCTAGTGCCTCTGGTGACTCGAAGCAATACTGAGAAAGTGCATCAAAAGATATGGTGCAGATCTGACAGCTGAGCATTGCTAAGCATCTCACAAGACGACTGCATCAACAATCCCTCCATACTTTACCTGGCTTCCAAAGAATCTGGAGGTCTGCGTTGCTCTACATCCCAAATGACCGTTTTACATAGAAAAATAGAAAAAATAATCTTAACATCTTTTAGGAATCAGGTCCTTTCAGGTTTTAATTCTATTGAGAATTCTCGGTCTCTGCTGGCAACAATCAAGCCTTCTATCCAACTGAAGGGTAAATCTATCCTGATCCAGAGTCCAGAGCTCCTTCGTTCCGTGTAACTTGAAATCTGCAAACATTCCCAATCGTTCAAATCGCGAAGGAAAGGCAAAGTAATCGCGGAGATGTTGTGTGGTTGTCCTCAGTCTGTTTGTTCATTTCAAAAACGAAGCTGCCTCACATCTACTTTGAAATCATGACCACACAGTCGCCAAGGCTTTCAAGTGGATTCAGATCCAGACTTGTGGGCAAGGCCCCCAATAAAGATCTTTCTGGGATGGCATTGGTCCTTTCTGTGCACAGCATGGATTCTGGTCTTCAAACCACAGGACTAGACGACTGTTGCGCAGGGTCCGTGCTTTCACGACAGTTGCCTGTCGTACGTGGACGCAACTTTCACCAAAGTTGCTTAATGCTTATGACACAAATTGCTTTCCCGTGTGAGAATATAAAACCCTAGCAATCGGTTTACAATACAGTGCATGATCCATGATCATTTTCAGTAGCTATCAACCATCAACAAAGCAAGAGTATCAAGTCTTCACCGCTGTTATACAATTTTTCTTGACTTCTGATGGTTAAATACTTAATATCAGAGGATTTAAATATACCTTTTGCAAATTACAATCCTCTGATGCTCTTGATGCTTGACGTCAACAAATGCTCGGCTTCGCCGCAGGGATGCCGAGCAAACACACACCTCACTAGCCGCTGCTCCTCCTGGGTTGCACAATCTGTGGCTGCGCGACGTCGTTGGGCACGGCTATTCTGACTCCTGCAACGAAAAAGCTTCGGAAATCAGTGGTGAAAGCTGTGTTCAATTCTTCATTTAATAAATTTAGGATTTGAAGACTTCATCCAGCTGAAAAGCTTGTTTTTCCAGGACCGTTCAGAAATCATCCATGTTCCATTGCACTTTAGGCTTTTGTTTTTGGGGTGGTGGCTGGACGGGCCTACCGTTCTTGGCAGCAGCCACTGGCAGGTGGGGGTTTCCCACCCCAAGCCAAACCGCAA
>VSDK01001662.1:58815-70562 GCA_009767595.1 Symbiodinium kawagutii | reverse complement strand
GTAATGTAATGTAATGTAATGTAATGTAATATAATATAATGTAAGGTAACGTAATTTAATGTAATGCAACGTAATGTACTGTGATGTAATGTGATGTAATATAATATAATGTAAGGTAACGTAATGTAATGTAATGCAACGTAATGTAATGCAACGTAATGTAATGTAATGTAATGTAATGTAATATAATATAATGTAAGGTAACGTAATTTAATGTAATGCAACGTAATGTACTGTGATGTAATGTGATGTAATATAATATAATGTAAGGTAACGTAATGTAATGTAATGCAACGTAATGTAATGCAACGTAATGTAATGTAATGTAATGTAATGTAATATAATATAATGTAAGGTAACGTAATTTAATGTAATGCAACGTAATGTACTGTGATGTAATGTGATGTAATATAATATAATGTAAGGTAACGTAATGTAATGTAATGCAACGTAATGTAATGCAACGTAATGTAATGTAATGTAATGTAATGTAATATAATATAATGTAAGGTAACGTAATTTAATGTAATGCAACGTAATGTACTGTGATGTAATGTGATGTAATATAATATAATGTAAGGTAACGTAATGTAATGTAATGCAACGTAATGTAATGCAACGTAATGTAATGTAATGTAATGTAATGTAATATAATATAATGTAAGGTAACGTAATTTAATGTAATGCAACGTAATGTACTGTGATGTAATGTGATGTAATATAATATAATGTAAGGTAACGTAATGTAATGTAATGCAACGTAATGTAATGCAACGTAATGTAATGTAATGTAATGTAATGTAATATAATATAATGTAAGGTAACGTAATTTAATGTAATGCAACGTAATGTACTGTGATGTAATGTGATGTAATATAATATAATGTAAGGTAACGTAATGTAATGTAATGCAACGTAATGTAATGCAACGTAATGTAATGTAATGTAATGTAATGTAATGTAATGTATGTGTGTGTGAATTAATGTATCTATACACGCACTTGCACACGCGGGTCTCCCAGTGTACCTGTTTACATGCGAGGCAACCCAAGTGCAAATCGGTTGTACGCTTGTATATCCATGCTTGCGTATGTATCCGAAAATACACTTATATATGTAAGTCTGCACATGTAAAAGAACTGTTTATATATATATATATATTATGTGTATTTATTTATTCATTTATTTACTTATCTATTTATTCATTTATTTATGTATGTATGTATGTATGTATGTATGTATGTATGTATGTATGTATGTATGTATGTATGTATGTATGTAATGATTTATCCACCTATTGATTTATCTATTTATGTATTCATTTTTTTATTTACAAATATAGTACATACATGCGACTGTTTTTAGAGAGGCATAGCGGCATATGTATGTATACATGAATTTCTTACCATGCACATGTACACACATATTGTGTGTGCTATACTATGCACGCACGAATATAAACCTTTACGGAGACATGTACATAAGTACTGACAGCCCTTACGACACACATATGAGTGTGAATGTCTGCAAACATCTGTTTCGGGTGGTAAAAACACATGAACTTATGCAGGTGTGCAGGCATATTTCCATCTAGGAATTCATGTGTCTTCGCAAGTATATTTGAATACATAGATTTGAATAGTTTTCGCGATACTTGATGAGACTTGCATTTCTTGCAACGTTTCAGTGCGTTCTACGATGCGTGTACGATCGTGTACGTATGGCGGGCATATTGACACACGGCAAGCTGTGGAGGTTGTGGAGGTCGGGTGTGGGATTGTGTGAACTGCCGCAAGCGCCTCTCGCGTCTCCCGGATCTGAAAGCTGTTGCAACACAGCAAGCAGCTCCTGCGCCACAAGGGACACCAGGAAAAACCACCAGGGGGACACCAAGGCTCTCCTCATGGCTCAGATGATCGTCCCTGGCACCCAGAGTCCGTCCACAAAATGTAGAAAATTACCATGAAATCATATGAAATCATATGAACTCACAATCCTTGTCCAAGGATGAGTGGGATGACGCTACTTGATGACAAATGCCTGCCTGGCCTGTTTGCATCGAACTTGCGGAAAAGCAAAAGAACATCATCTTCCTGAAGGACAATGTCTGACAAAGAAGTAGCAAAAGAACATCATCTTCCTTTCTCCAAGAAACAGAAACAAAACAAAACCAAGCGAACGAAGTAGCATTTGGAACATGTTGGAACTCGGCCATTGTGTTCGTGTATTTTTCCAGGTCCAGGCCCACCGAACCTTGAAGGTGACACTTGTAATGCTTCGATCCATCTTGTTGTTATCATCGGTAGCGGTACCGGTCACCTTCGCCCGAGATTTCACAATATTTCAGGCTCAAGCTAAACATGATCACATCAATCACTTCAAGTGGAATGTTGAATTTGCATGAGTCACATAAGTCACGATTTTGATGCAAGAATTTAGTGTCTGTACCACCTTGCCTTGCTGGATTCACGAGATAATGCCCGTGGCCAGCTTGAAGTGCTGCACTCAACGAAGTTCACCGTCCCTGGATCCTCGTTCCTTTCATCGGGCAAGCCTTGCACCAAAAGCAGCACAAACAAACCTGGTGACCCATGGTGACCCCCAGCAGATTGAAACTGGCCTGGCCAAGCTGGATCGGCGGCCTTCACTTCAGCAAAAGAATCATACAGTTTCGCACGTACAAATGAGCAGAATGCAAAAACATACATGAAATTCGATCCTGGTTTGCAATCATCAAAGAAGTAGTGAATTCAATGGCGCCTGATCTGGACGCAATTCTCCAGCGCTATCATCACTCTTCCCGCAACACACACCCATTGTGCGAGTCAACAAACAAAAATGTAACAGGGAAAAAAAAATACTTCCGACTGGTTTGTTTTCAGCACTGTTTATTCTCGTTTGCGCGCGCGTCAGAAAAACGGAGTTTGCAAGATCAGGTGATGATGTATGATCATGTTTAAGTGCTGTCGCTTCATGTCTATTTTTTGTTCGAGTGAAAGTTTGCGGTTCTTATGTCAGAGCCGGCAGTGCTGCAATTGAAACGCGAACTCGTATGCAAACAATTTGGAAAAAAACACTTTGCAAGTCACATCAACTTTTGACAACTTTTGTGTTTACGCAAAAAGGATCTAGCTCTGATGTTCTAGTGCATGAATGATCCGTAGCCTTTGGCTCAAGCTGTCTCGGCTCAAATCCGACTGCTCTGGAACGGTGCTATCATTTCTCTGTTTGTTTCTTGTCCATCTTGGACTTGAGACTTTGTGAGACTTGTTATCCCGCCAGAGTGAAACGGATAGAGGGAGGGGGGGGAGTAGCGGGTAGCGGCCGCGGCTTTCCTTGTCTTTCCGAGACATCCGTAGGCTATCACTCGAAGTAGTGGTAGGAAATTTTCCACTGTGACTATTTTAACCAGCGTGTGATTCCTGTTCGCCTACTTAGGTGATCTGGTCTTACCGCTCTCTTCACTCTTTGCATTCGTTGCATCCCATCCACAGTGTGTCTTAAGGTTTCCCACTTGGGATACCTTTTGATACCTGTCTTGCATCCGACCCACCACTCTCAGTGTGTCTGGAGGTTACCCACTTGGGTTACCTTCTGATACCTTCTGCATCCTTTGCTGCCGTCCACAGTGTGTCTTAAGGTCTCCTACTTAGGGCACCTTCTGATACCTGATTTGCATCCGCCTCCCAGTGTGTCTTAAGGTCTCCTACTTAGGGCACCTTCTGATACCTGAATTGCATCCGATTCCCAGTGTGTCTTAAGGTATGTGTCGTAGGGTTCCCTACTTAGGGTACCCTTCGATACCTGACTTTGCATCCGGACCCCCCACCACTCTTAGTGTGTCTGAAGGTTACCCACTTGGGTCACCTTCTGATACCTTCTGCATCCTTTGCCACCTCCCACAGTGTGTCTTAAGGTCTCCTACTTAGGGCACCTTCTGATACCTGAATTGCATCCGCCTCCCAGTGTGTCTTAAGGTCTCCTACTTAGGGCACCTTCTGATACCTGAATTGCATCCGTTTCCCAGTGTGTCTTAAGGTATCCTACTTAGGACACCTTCTGATACCTGTCTGCTCCCTTCTTCAGTGTGTCTTAGGGTTCCCTACTTAGGGTACCCTTCGATACCTGACTTTGCATCCGGACCCCAGAGTTTCTTAAGGTTTCATACTTAGGACACATACTGGTGCCTGACCTGCATCCGTAAATCTATCGTATCCTTTCTCGTCATAATATCATATTTCCAGAAGAACAAAGTATCTAAAGTTTTCTCATCTGGTACAGCCATTGGTCTGACGTTATTCATTGACTCTCCAGGTTGTGTTATGTCAAGCGGACATCCCAGACTTACTGTTGATCGCAAACTCTCATAAACGGTGTCGCTAAGCAGGAGATCGAATTTTGTAGTCAGACCTGTGCCATTTGCCTGGTTCAATGTCTGACAGTGATTGGTTTGGTGCCATCCTTTTTGCGAACGAAGCAATTCCATCCATCCAGAAAATTCCTGGTTGCGCCATGTCCCACACCGGAACTTTTTACCAGGTACTCGCTCAAATGGCATTTTACGACATCCACGCAGTGGTGTCAAATCGCTATTGTATATTTTACACACGTCCAGCATACCTGTCGGTCAAATAAAGATACAATGTCGACACAAAATTGCAGATAAGGTGGACAAGAGAAGTGGTATACATAGGCCCGTTTAGTTGCTACCGCTCAGGCTGTCTAGTGAGGTTTCTTCCAATGCAGTTCGAACAGCGTGACACCACCAGTAGTGGTTTTCGAGATCCCACATGCTTACTACTCACTGCAGCCACACATGAGAGAGCTAATGGCCTGGTTGAATCCTTTGTGCATTTTATTCGTGCCAATCGCTTCTACCGCCGGGGAGTCCCACATTGATGCTTCGGAGATCATCGAGTCCTGTCATTCTACGCAGTCTTACTCTCTAATATGATTATAGCTCTCCTACGGAGACTAGAGGTTAGGTGTGTGTTTTGCCCACCTCTAACTTGTGTTGGCGTTTTCTATTGCTTTGTTCCCAGCTTTCTAAACATTCACTGTGCCCACTAGTAGTGCAGTCTTGTGATGTTGCGTTGCAGCCCTCTGCAGCATTAAATCGACGTGCGCCTGCTGTCAGTGCCTCAGGACCGTTCCCATGACTTTTTCATTTGTTGGTTCTGAGATGTCATCCCAAATTTTCAGGCTATCCGTCTAGTGAGGGTTCTTCCCATTCATTCAGGAGAGCAATGGTGAAGTCACTAGTCATGCCTTCCGCATCCTACATGTGCAATACTCGCTGAAGCCAAACATGAGGGACCCGGTTGCAACCATTTCCCTTTGTTAACCTTGAGCATTTGCACAAGCATCTCAAGCTGCCCGTCTAGTGAGTTTATTCCAATTATTGCTCTTCTATGGAGACTGGAGGTTAGGTTTGTGTTTTGCCCACCTTCAATCTGTCTTGATGTTCTATCTTGCATGGTTTCGGGCTTCCTATGCATTTACCGTGACCACTTTCAGTGCAGTCTGGTGACGTTGCGTTGCAACCCTCAGCAGCATTAAATCGACGTGCGCCTGAGGTCAGTGCCTCAGGACTGTCCCCATTACTTATGTGATGGGTCATAAACATCATTTACATTCTCAGGCTATCCGTCTAGTGAGGGTTCTTCCCAATTAGATGAGCAATCGTGAAGTCACCAGTCATGCTTTCCACATCCCACATGTGCAACGTTTGCTTAAGCCAAACATGGGAGACCCTGTTGCAACCATTTCCCTTTGTTAACCGTGAGCATTTGCACAACCATCTCAGGCTGCCCGTCTAGTTGAAAGATTGCTTAATCCTTTCAGGAACTTAGCATACTTTCAGCACAGTCCCAGATAAGATTGTTTCATGGGACTCCCGACTGCATCGGATGGGGAGCTCATTGTTGGCATACATGGCATACCGTTGCAAGCCTAAAATCCCACATGTTCGAAAAAAAAAATTGCAGTGTCCTATTGCAGAACTGTTTAGCCAATTCTGGTTATTGCCACTAGCAACTAGGTTTTTTGTCATTCTTCTCGGCCTTGCATGTCGCGACTTTGCGGTCAGACGCTCTTGTAATTAAATAGCCTGCTCTTTCATCGATGCTCAAAGGTTGGGATTTTTTATTTATGCTCACCTTCATTCCAGTGATAGGCAATTGCGCCACATCACCTCAGGCTGCCTGTCTAGTGCGGGTTCTTCTAACGCAAACTCTTTGAGACTGCATTTCATTGAAGCGCATGCATAGTATCATTCACACATCATTGATTGCTAAAACCGGAGTTGCTGTTCAGATCAGGTCTGCCAGGCATGAAGCTCTTATGTGGAGACTGGAGGTTAGGTTTGTGTTTTGCCCACCTCCAATCTCTGTTAGTCATCTCTCTTGCATTGTCCAAAGTTTCCGATTCATTTGGGTGTACATTTCTAACGTGCACGCTGCATCCTAGTTGCTTGGACGGTGCAACGATTCAGAGCTCTCAAACTTTGTTATTTGATGTGTTGACCTTGGGCAATCTTCAATGGATTTGATGTTTGCAGTCAATGTCTAGCAACATGGAACAATCTTATAAGGTGCTCATTTATAGGTGTAGTTTCTGCCGCAGACTGGCGTTTCATTCTGATGCCGATGAGCCATTTCTGAGCCTTTGCAGTGGAACAAACCCAAAGCCTAAAGCCTTAGTGGTGCATGAAAGCAGCATTGCTCGACCAACATCGAGCTGTTATGAGTGGGCGGCAGTATGCCATAAACTAAAGTGACTAAGTAGTGTGCAAATGTTTGTAAGAGCAGAAAGGGACAGCAAACTAGCAATTGCCCATGGGTTTGATGGTTGCAGTCAATGCCCAGCAAAATTGAACGATCAATCAGCAATTTCAAGCGCGTTGAGCTTTTTATTCGTATGATGCTGAGGCACGCACGCCTGGGCCTAAGCTTTTGCAATGCAAAGAGGTGAATTTGCCAACGAGCAGTTTTCTTCAACAATGGATTCTAATGTACCAGGAACGCACCACTGCCATTGTTCCATGAGCTTTGGTGCCAGTAGAATAACTCGTGCCTGCTGAATATTGTCTAAGAGTGAGACTTGATCCATCCGTGGATTCAGAACATGCCGATAATTTATCCACATCCATCGCGAGAAAGTTGTGAATGAACTCGAATGTCAGTGCAGGAAACTTCCTTGTGTTATCACCAAACTTTAAGTTCCTTGTTGTTGCTCCGTTAGTCAACAGACTCTCATTGGAAGCCTTGGAAATCAGCAAGTCCTATCCTCAGCTTTGGTCGTGACCACGTGATGCAGATGATACGGGACGATTTCTTAGATCGCAAACGGGACGATTTCTTTCGTTTTTGTTTGTGGGATATTCTCGCAATGTCCACAACCCACATTGAAGCCTGCAACACTCACTGAAATTTGAAATGGTAAGACATGGGGCTCAAGCAAGTTGCTTGAATGGTTGTCTAATTGTCGCACGCAAGAAACCAAAAACATCTTAGCAACACTGCTTTCAGCAGCTCAAACAGTGCAGTTGTTTTCTTCGCGGAGTTCTTTTGAAATGCAAATCATTTGCTTGGCCGCGTCTTCACAAGCTTTGAGCTGGAGCTAACTCAGACATTAGATCTGGAGGATGAAGGTAAACAACTTCTTTTCCGTTAATTGGCATTGAACCAAATTCAGTGAGTTTTTGCTCTCGAGATTTCATGAAGACTTTTTTGTTGTTTGCATGAAGTCAACAAGGATGAATGTGTAATTTCTCAGATCCCTTGTTTGCCAGCAAAACCATTCTCGTGTTCGCTTCGCCCATCAGTCTCCAGATGAACGTTAACAGTCGAAACGGGTCTTCATCAACTGCAGTCCAGTGAATCGCATGGCATAGCATCACCCACATCTCATTGATGGCATAAGCACCGGGGTTCCTTGAATCTTTCCTGCTTGTGGCTCGCATCTCACCCAAGGCCTTTTGCCGTTTGACCAGAGGCATCAGGTGGGTGCAGATTGACCACAGCACACCTTCCATATATTTCCAGCTTCATATGATGTGTGATATGATGCTGCGCATGCTGTTGAGTTGTGTGTGACCCCAATGCCATTGTTGACTCCTGTCCAATCTTGACAAACCAAGCATGCTCTTGAACCATGATGTCAAAATTGCACATTTTCAGGTTTTGAGAAACCGTACTTACAGTTGCATCCAAGCATGGCTAACCACTTGCTTGGCCAATTCGAGCGAAACTGGGTTCTTCAAATCTTGGTCTTCCTGAAATGCTGCTACCCCTGAATTTGATGGTCTCCGTAGTCATGAAACACCAGTTTTTACTTTCGGTTTCAGCTTTGACTCAGTGCATCAGCAATGTGATGACATAATTTGAGACTTCACATGGCTGCTGGCTAGACATTGAGGTTGGTGCGAAGAATGGAAGCAAAGACAAGTTTATGTGTTCGATCAGTGTGAGATTCCAAAACCACGCCGATTGGATGCGCTTTCTCAGAAGCTGTGCAGCTGATGAAGTGTGAAAGTGTGTCCTCTTTGTGTGTGTCAACATGTTCAGGTCAGTTACCTATGTGGATGACTGATGCATAAGGGTCTGGCCACAAAGATTTAGATTGCATGTGCTTCGAACATGAACATCAAGTCTTCAATATGTAGAGAAAGGGCGTTGATTGCTTTGTTACGCAGAGCTCAAGATCCCATTGCGTTACTCGATTCAGTTGTGGTAATCTCAAGTAAGGTATCGGGTGTGTTTGGATGGACAACTACTTGACCCAGCTGTCATTGTCTTTATTTGCAGCAAGTCACGCACAGTGAAATATTTTCCGGGTGTGAGCCAGACTATCTCCAGCCCAGTTTGGAACAGTTCGCTCAATAAATGGCTGAAGGACCTTAAGTTCACTAGAACTCTTTCCAAGTTGGATGCATTTTATCGACACCACTGTATGTGAGCAATTTGTGAAGCATCGCTCCGGGTGTCTAAAGCCTCATCGATTCATTTTGGGGCAAACAATTTGTTCGTGCTGTGTGGTTAGGCCCCGCCATCCTGGGCCCAGATTGTTAGGTTGCCCTCGTTGGTGCTAAGCGAGGTTTGCTCCAAAGTTTTCATTGCGCAAGTTGATGTGCGCGGAATGCGTTTCCTTTCAGATTTGCCGAAGTCCTCCCTTGGGTGCTGCCATGACCTGTTTGTTTTTCATGTACCATTGGTGCAAAAACCACCAAGGAAGTGTGATGGTGTGGGGTCCCTCAAGGGGGGTCCTCAAGTTCGCTCGGTAGGATAAGTGGTGACCATGCATGCTTTGACCAAATCAATGTGAATTCCTTTGCTGCTCAGACTTGAAGATGCTTGAGCAATCTCCTTGCACTTGTGCCAAGCAAAGCAGTCTGAGGTACTTCCACTGAGATGTCCACTTGGTGTTTGGCAACATGTGCATGTCAGTTACCTGTGGGGATAACATATGCGTAAGGGTTTTCCTGCATTCAGAGTTTTCCTTGAACATGGATATCAAGCAATCACTGGTATTGTAGAAGAAAACATTTGGCATGTATTTGCAGGACTTGTTTGTTGTAACCTAGCTTTGCACAGTTACCAGCATTCGCCGTCCGATGAGTGAATGTCTAGCTACATTGAGCCTAAACTCCGGGCTACTAATGAAGATGAGAAGCCTCAGACCGTGAGTAGAAATCAACATCAATTTCTTTAATTTTGACCTTGGATTCTGGAATAACCAAAGGCTGAAACATCAGCCCAGGTCCCAGGTAGTTCAAAATCATTGTAGCAGGGTGACTTTTCAGGCAGTTCAGCTTGGCCTGATGGCCAGATGCTTCCGCTGCAATTTGGCAGAGTAGCCCATGTCACAACTGTTTTCTTGTCGATAATCCCCAGGGATACCTCATGGCGTAGCTCGATCGACCTGCAACACTTGGCAAAAGGAGCAATCCCTCTGCCTCCCAGCCATTCCGGTGCCATTTGCTGCACCACCAGTGATGAGATTGATGGTTTTCATGGGGTTTTGAGTGCGTCCAGCACCACAACCGCTATCCCTCCATGGTCCTTCTTCCCAAATCGTCGAACTTAGGCCTTCTTTCAAGAGGTCGCGGCTGTAACTTCCAGATGAAGACTTGCGATTCCATTAATCTGGCAAGATCGGATCAAACTACAAGCCTTGAGTAGATGATTGGCTTCAAGAAATGCAAAGATGCCGGAATCAAGTGAGACTTAGGCCGCTCAAATTCCGGCGCAGGGACAAGCTTTGTACACTTACCAGCATGCGCCATCCGATGTGTGCATGTCTAGCTACATTGAGCCTAAACGTGCTACTAGGGAAGATGAGAAACCTTTTAGCATGAGTAGAAAGCAACGTCATTTTCTTCCAGTTTCGACCTTGGATTCTACAATAGCCAGAGGCAGAAACATCAGCCCAGATCCCAGGTAGTTCAAAATCATTGTAGCAGGGTGTTTTTTTGGGCAGTTCAGCTTGGCCTGATGGCCAGACGCTTCCGCTGCAACTTGGCAGAGGAGCATCCCCTTGCGCTCAGCCATCCAGTTTCCGGTTGCTACATCAGTGGTGAGGTTGATGTTTTTTGGATTCATCCCTTGCAAAGGCCTATCTTGGATTCATCCCTTGCAAAGGCCTATCTTGTCATGGCGAAAAGTGACACGGTTACCATCAAGAGGAGGGTCTCGCCTTTGCCAAGGAGATGATTGACTCGTTGTGTGAACATTTGTGCGTTTAGCCGCGGATTGTTTTTGCGGAGTGGGATTCCCTCATGAAATTAAGTTCATCTCGATCATCTTGATCCACCACTTGTAGATCAGCCGCTGTTAAGCAAGAACCAGCTAGCAGCGGATGTGGGCTTTGATGTTTCGCTGCTCGGAATTTGATCACCCAGTCATGTCGAAACATTGGGATCATTGGTTGCCATGAAGCCTTAGCCTTGTTGCGGGCGATGCCACCAAATGCAAATCATAGAAACTGCCGTTGATGGTTGGCTACACCAGTGTGCATAATGGAGAGTCTGTTTGCATGCTCTAAAAAAGCAATATAACAATAGTGAAATCGCTGCAGTACCACTTTTGCGCCATGAAGGATCAGATCCAGGTCTCAGTGGTCAAGTTATTCTGTTCCAATCCAAAAATTGCTGATTCTATTGGTTTGCTTCCATCAACCCTGCATGCTGCGCAAATTTGGCACCAGTGACCATCTCTTGTGAAGATCTCAGTCGACTTGTCCTCGTTGGCCGAACAGTCAGTGTCTTGTTTGTTTGCAGCAAGTCAAGCACAGTGAGATTTTTTAGTGTTTCCGGGCGGCTAGCCAGACAATCTCCAGCAAGGTTTGGAACAGTTTGTGGAATAAATGGCTGAAGAACCTTATGTTCACTAGTTTTCTTTCATAGCTGGATGAGTTTCAACAACGACAATGCGGCTAAGAGCTTGGGCAGGATCAGGTGATCTGTTGTTACCGCTCTTGCCGCTTAATATTTGCATCCGAATTTTTCCATCTTCAGTGTGTCTTAAGGTTTCCTACTTTGGACACCTCCTGATACCTGACCTGCATCCGTCCCACTACCAGTGTATCTTAAGGTTTCCTACTTAGGGCACCTTCTGATACCTGACCTGTTTCGTTTCCAGTCTCAGTGTATCTTAAGGTTTCCCACTTGGGCCACCTTCTGACACCTGACCTGCATCCGTCCCACTCTCAGTGTATCTTAAGGTTTCCTACTTAGGACACCTTCTGAT
>VSDK01001662.1:41626-56478 GCA_009767595.1 Symbiodinium kawagutii | reverse complement strand
TTCCTGCAACACGGGTCGAGATACCTCGACAAGGTGCAGAACCGACCAGATTCACACCCTGGCCTCACCAGTAGGTAGTAACTTAGGTGAAACCGACCGTCTGGCCTTGGTGTGATGCCGGAATGGTTCGCCCCTTGACGGTGTCTCCCCATGCTGGACAATGCAAGCCTACAATCCTGGCCTTTCGTTAGGCCACCGAACCCGCTGAATTTGGTGGGTTCTTTTCGCTGCCATCATTGATGGCATTGCCACTTCACTGGTTTACCATAGCTAGGCAGCAGTGACGACACACGAACACCAACTTTTGCTGTTTTGCCGAGTTATCATAAACCTGTCGAAGGACAAATTTGTGCATCACTACCTGAAATTTCCTTGATGATTACAATACACTATTTCCGCTGAATTGTGAGGAACAGTGATGCGAATGTGTGATGGCATGACAGCCATCACCGACACTCTGCGATCGTTACGATGAAGAACACACAACGGCAGAGAAGTGAGGCGGGGAATTCATTGCATGTACATATTTTTCGCAGACTTCTGCCTTAGCTTCGTTTGCTTCTTGTCTTCACTGCTTCGAAGCTTCGTCTGTTTCACTTGTTTCACTTGGTTTCACTCGTTTCACCTGCTTCTTATCGACCTTAGCTTAGTGCTACCGAGGCGATGTATGCGAGCAAAAAAATGATGTTCTAGTGCATGACACAAAGTTCCGTTGTTACAAAAATCGTGTCAAATTTTAACTGAAGTGAATTTTTTGCCTGCTGTTTACCAGCTGCAATAGAATCAACGGTCTTTATTTTTGAAAGGTGACTGGTTGCCAAGTTTTCCAAACAATGGCCCCAATATAGGGTCTAACATATGCCAAACAGGGGCCAGCTTGACATGAACCTAGCTGACAAAAACGAGAAACGGGATGGGGCGGTTCAACTGGCCAACATTGGGAGACAGAACTGCGTAGCAAAATGAGGTACGCAACAGGCTGCCAGCCTTGTTTTTTCGGCGCCAGCAGCGGACCTAGTCGCAGCACCGTGAACGTTCAAATTTTTGTTTTAGATCTGCTGTAATATTTGGGGCCGATTGCCAGGTAAACTATTTTGGTTTCACTCAGGGTTCTGGGGGCCGCAACCCAACTATTGGGTGACCCCGCTCTTAATAATCATGTGCACCACCATCAATCGTGAGACCCTCCAATCCAATCGGCCAGGCATCATCATCTTATTATGTTGATCGCTGTTTTGAACACTGCAACTGACAATCTGGCCGTCGCAAAAAACATCACCTTGATGATCAAGCCAAGGCAATCAAGCTATGAAGCATGAAGGGAATCAAAAATTCCTTGCCATGATCCATCTACAATGCTTATACCAGGGGTTGCCTCCGAGCAACACGGACCAGGCAAAAGCACACAAACCAAAAAAGCGCCGCAATACCAAAGCCGGCCGTAATGGGGAAGCTGAAGGTGGACTCAATTTGTTTTTGCCTCTGTGGCGCCGATTGGGATTTTTTTTCCTCGCCGTTATCGCCTTTGTGGAACTGCGCCAAGGTCGAAGGTTTGACTCAGAAGCTACTAATAAAAAATGTACCAAGTGCACGCGAAGAATTCAGAAGTTCATACAAAATTCGACAACTGCCTATGGCATTAACATGTAAAAGGAATAGTTTTTCTACACGAAATAGCCATAATGCAGATATATTGCAGAAGTCCAGGCACAACCCTGCGAAAACGTTGGCCACCGCACTCTTTTTGAACCTTTGAAACGGCGCCAGAAGTGCGCAATGTCTCTCCATCACTGGCAATTGGGTAACTGACAACTCACAAGGCTTTAGAGACGGCTGTCAGCAAACTGTGAACTGTGCTGTACCATGCACCTATACAACTGTATATTTCATCTACCTGGTTCTACGTACTATCTATCTGACCAAACAAGATATCTGAGTTGGTCATCCAAACCAAACACCCCGCCTTAAAATGTGAGAAACCGGAATGTTTTGAACATCTTTAAAACCCTACCGGAAAACCCTGCTTCACTGCACTCAGTCTTCACTGTAGAAGTCGTGGTAAATTCATCTGCAAACCTTCAATCCTCCAGGCTCTTTCTCCATGCAGATTTACAAAATTCCATACCTCTCGGTGCGTTGATTGCCTCATCCGCTCAAGCAACTCTCTTCGTAGTACCTCAATATGGACGAATTCTTCTTGTTTTGTTGGTTGCGGACAGGGATGCGTCTCTTCTCCCATGTCCGATGAATGAATGGACAAGGAATCGGCAATCTCCTCAAGAGCATTATGTTCCATCCCTCCATTCTGCGTATCATCATGGTCATGGAAAATATAGTGAATTCTTAACTGCATCTCTATCGCATACGATCTCGAAACTTCTTCCCATAGTCTCGAAAATTGCGTTCTTCAAATTTCCGGTCCTTGCTTCACATCTCTATTCGTGTTGTTCATCACTGCCAATGCCTCTCCTGTTCCTGACAATTGTTCTGCGCGCCTGCCCACGGTCTCTCCAAAATTTTCGAACAACTGCGCGTACTTTCACAAAGCATTTTCACGGCGTCTCACAATGTCACAACTGCTTGGAACAATTTCCATCCATGTCCAAAGAGTCTTCTCCACTACCGCAGAACCGACCGGGCAAGGTTCCTGATCCTCCTCAATATTCCCATCCGCTATATCAACTAGACATCGTTCGTCCGTCTCTCAGCATCATAACGAAGAGAGATTCAGTTGCTCAAATGGAATTTTGGAAGTTGCCCAGCAAAATCAAAATAGTTTCCGGCAAATGGCTTGCTGCAAGCGCTTTGGGCAGCCTCAAACTTAGAAAGAATTTTTTTTGCGCAATCGGCGAGCCCAGGCAATCATAATTGAACCCGGTGATTGTCATAACACTGAAGAGGACGCTTCCAATGATTTAGACGATCTCTCCTTCTCCGCTTTTGCACGCTATGATGCCGTGTGGCGCAAAATCTCGGTCGCGACTGTGCACTCCACGACGAAAAAAGTGCAAATGCCATGAAACAACAAAACAAAAGACCAGAGGCACCGAAACTACCAAAAAGCGCAAAGCAGAAGAAACTAAATCAAAAGGCACACAGCTAAGCATTTGCCAGTCAAACGTTTGCTCTCACTCTCTTTCAGGTATTGTTTTTCCCGGATGGTGCCTCATGTGCACAGAACACAATTGTATGTCCGGCTTAAGACTGCAGCTGACATCACAAATGAAATGAATGGTGTGAGAGAATGATTGAAAGGAAACAAACAACGCAAGCAAACAAAGAAGAAAACCAAAACCCAAACAACAAGAGCTCCGACCCAGCAAAAAGAAGAACCATCCACCAAACATTTCTCATCACGCTTCCAGACTGTCCTGTAGTTTGCAAAAACGGTGTAAAACCCCGCACTTACTCTGCTCAGAAGGTGACAGCAAAGATACAAGGAGTGAAAGGAAAGAAAGAACGGGGCTCCAGCCCCCAATGGGTAAAGAAAACTTCGAGCGAATCAAAAAGTAGAACCAGAATCGCCTTGCAGCAGAAGATAATTTTTGATGATTATACGTTGCTGTCTGCCTTGGCAACACAGCTTTCTTCTCAGTCTTGGCGGCAGCTCGTCAAGCTCTGTGCTATGAAGGACGTTTAGCTTCTACTCTGCGTTTGACTTGTCCTTCTGCACGGTGCTTGACGCTTCTTCCTGACACTGAGTTCATTCACCAGCATGGCCTGATTCTTGGTTTTTTTTCGCTATCGATGCTTTGCGTTGAGTGACGTTTGGCTGTGCCCACGAGCCTGCGAGTAAGAGGAAAACGAATGCCACCTTCTACCTGTTGCGTGATGGCAGAACCTCTGCTTTACCTTGCTCTATGATCAACAAACTGCAAGGGTCCGTGTCATGGTCATACTTCTTCACGAGAAGGCCTTTCCGGAAGAATACAGTGTCCTGCCATGACCCCCAAGAATTTGTGTTTCTTGGCATTAGCCAGCACAAGGTCGAGGAATCGCCACGAGGCCATCTGCAAGGACGCCGGTTATGCACTGGTGGCAGCGCTCAAAGTAACACAAAATAAACCTCAATGATTCCAATCAATAAGAGTGCGTTAACAAGTGCACAAAATCTGCACAAGTTCGACCAACAAAATCAGAGAACGATCGCAAAATATCCAAGCAAGCCTGAAAACAAAAGAATATCGCATTGCAGAAACCTGAAGCAGCCAAATGAGACATTACTTCGAATTTAAAGTGGCCGCAAGCCACCTCTCGGACTTTGGCCAGTAAAAATGTTGAACTGCTCTTCTGCCGTCTCAATCCCACTTCTCTGGATTTCGAAGTAAGAGTGCCAACTTGCACGTACGGCTATGAGAGCCATGATCAGTTGGCCCAGGTGGGAGATGACCAATCATCAGCCGCCACGACGCAAGTCTGACACGGGGTGCCCCTCGCAGGATCTGGCTTTCGGTTCAAGCGCGACCCATCACCTTACGGGCACGCCCAGTTCGAATCAATTTACTCAGGTTTTGCAGAACTGTGCGGGAGGACACCATCCGCTGCTCCAACAGCTCGCCTCTGCCACTGCACTGCTGCTGCCATGCTTCAGTGGTACAATGGTGCTTCCACTCTGGCTAAGGCCGATATGCTTGCACGGGCTGCAAGGGCCAGCTGTGCTGTCCTTGCATCCCTCAACTGCTCTGGACACAAATCGGCTTGTGCTGCTTTGGCAGCTGCCAGCACGGCTGCTCACACGGCTCAAGTGGAAAGTGCAGGTTTTGGTCCCCTGCGCATTGTGGACGCCCTAGACACTCAAGCCCAAATTGACAGCGACCTGCGAGTTTTTGAACAGTATCTCGCACCTCCATACTTCAGCGGTCAGCCCAAACAGGCCTCCAACGCCTCCCAGTCATAGTTCGGAGGCTCAAAGCTTACAATCAGCGTTGTCCCAAAAAAAAAGAAAAACAAATCCAGTTCGGTGCTCCAGCTGCCAAGTGCATGAGTCTGCCATTTCAATTCTCACTTCGTTTCATTCACTGCTGGCGGATCCTGGCCACAAAGTCTCATCCTGCAGCCTTCTTCCCCATACTGGACAATGCAAGCCTACAATCCTGGTCTTTAGTAGGCCACCGAACCCGCTGACTTTCGTGGGTTCATTTTGCGGCCATCACTGATGGCATTAACACTTCACTGGTTTACCATAGCAAGGCAACAGTGACGACACACGAACACACCAATTTTTGCTACTTGCCGAGTTATCATAAACCTTTCGAAGAATAAAGTTGTGCATCACTGCCTGAAATTCTCTTGTTGATTACATACAATTTCCGCTGCATTGTGAGCGACAGTGATGCGAATGCGTGATGGCATGACAGCCATCACCGACACTCTGCGATCGATATGATGAAGAACACACAACGGCAGAGAAGTGAGGCGGGGAATTCATTGCATGTACATATTTTTTCGCAGACTACTGCTGCACGATTCCCACTTTTTCAGTGCATGCCGAACAAATGTGCTTGGCATTTGAAGGACGGTAGCCACAAATCACCTAAGTAGGTGAGAGGTGGCCACACACGCTGGCAAAGGTAAAGAGCAGGTGTTCGCTTGATGCTGTCTCAAATTGAGCTGTAGGAGCTCATCCATTGTGGAAAAGTCAGAAAGGACAGAGGTGAAGAGCTCTTCGTCTCTCCCCGAAGGTGCATAGAACCAGAGTTCTTGGCCCCGTCCTTTCAATGACTTTGCCACGGGCCAGATCAGCTGCCATCTGACTGCCGAGGGAAAGCAGGCAGCTTCCATGCGCGGCCGAGCCCGTAGGGCTGAGGTAAACAGCCACAGTAAAAACAGCTGCGGGAAAGGAAGGAAGGGAAGCCTTTGTTTCGTTTGCTTCTTGTCTTCGCTGCTTCGAAGCTTCGTCTGTTTCACTTGTTTCACTTGGTTTCACTTGTTTCACCTGCTTCTTATCGACCTTAGCTTAGTGCTACCGAGGCGATGTATGCGAGCAAAATCATCTTGCATGGCCTTCATTGAATTAAAAGAGTCTTGGCTCAAACTCTCCAATGGTCGTACATTTGAGTGCGAGCAGTTGTCCTCCACTTGGTGGGACTTCTGCTTGCCGGTTCTTAATCGGGTACCTTGATCACTACTATCCCCAGTATCCACTTTTGGTGCCCCTTCTTCCCCTGCAAAGATGCTCGGTAACCGGTTAGATCCACTTCGCAACCCTCCGTGCCTCCACACAGCCATGATCACCGTTGCATCACTTGCTGGAGACACCCTCCTCCATGTCCACGAAGACATTGAGGCAGATGCTCGCTGCCCTACAGTCAGTGATCTCATTGGCCATATCTCTTCCGGCACCTTCGGGATTCGGCCAGGGCCTCGACAGGTATATCCCATCAGAAATGATGACACTCGCCCGCAGGCGCACCATGAAACTATCCCTGGCGGCACAACAGTCACTTGTGTGATCAAGAAGTACAACGCTTATGACCCGCTGGAAGCTGAGCGCTTCAATTCTGCCGCCTCACGCAGGCTGAAGACCATCGTGGCCAACATGCTTGACATCTTGGTTGACCCCAACACCACGGTCAATAGCTGCACGGCTTTGCATATGGCCTTAGGACCACAAGCACGCATAGGGGATATCCAACTGATTGAGCTGATCACTTTCCTCATGGACTCTCATAGCGATCCCAATGTACTTGACTGCACCGGCTCCTCACCGTTATCACTGGCTCTTCGCACACGAATACTTGCCACCCGCTACGACATTGTCGATGAGCTTTGCAAGGGTCGGGCTCATGTCAATGCCCGAGATGGATCCACTTATACTCCCCTTCACATGGCAGCCTACTATGGCCGTACATCAGCTGCTCGCCGTCTCATTGAATTCGGAGCGGACCTTAACAGTCAGGCCCCATCAATCCCTAGGTCGTGGTTGGCCTCACGTGAAGAACATCAAGACCCTGGTGGGCTGGACAGGAAACAGCTCTTCATTTCGCCTCAGGGCGTGGACACCTACACACAGCCCACCTGCTCATTGATGGGCGAGGGTGCACTTGGCTTCAAGTTGCGACTGGTTCGGTCTCAGTCCTGTATCAAGCCTTCCTGGATACCACCTCCCCTGCACGTACCGGTCATAGCCGGTCACAGGTACCCTAAGACCTTGCCCATCCTATCTTCTCACGTTCGGCTCCGGCACAGCAGTTAAACAGATTTCAGCTGGTGATTTCATCTCTTTTGACCCTGGCTTTACCATGGCAAGAGAATCAGACACATCTCCACTTCCCTCTCTCCGGCTCAAACAGCTCAGTGTCGTGGACATGCACAAGGAGATTACCCATTGATACACTTCAGTCTGTTAGCCGTGGTACATGCATTAGGAGCATTATAGTACATACCCAATAGACCGGATTAGTCAAAAAATTGTTTTTAGGAAAAAATAAAGATTTTCACTAAATCGTAAAATTTTAACTACGGAGCTTGCTTTTAACCTAAAACATCATTTTTCCTAAATCAAAGAATTTAGGCTAATTCAAAGTTTAGATATTTCCTAAAATAAAAGAGAAAAAGTATTTCCATATCTTCAATTTTACGTTTTATCTAAAAAATATCTTCATTTGAAAAAAAACCGACGAAGTTCCTTCGAAATTTCGAAGTAACTACTTCGAAGTTTAGAAACTGAAAACGGGCAACTTCGAACAAACTTCGTATCTATAATGTTGTTTTTCGTATCTATAATTTGCAAACTTCGTATCTATAATGTTTATTTTCGTATCTATAATTTGCAAATTTCGTATCTTTATTTTGCACACAAAGGTATTGGTACAGTTTTGTATTCCTAAACACGTCTCATCATTGCCAGTGGTGCGTTTCAGATTGTGCCCATATCCTTTGAGTGCTGTGGACGGCTTCGTTGAGAAATGTGAACACCGACATGATATGTGTGTTGTATAGTTTGATTGGAAACTGTTCACATGTCACATGCCTCATGTCTCTGAGAGTCGAACATTCCGCTGTCAAAAGCGTTTTGTAAACATGACCCATGAAACCATTTTTGGAATCACAAGCGAAAAGACCAGACTGACATGGATAACTTGGAGAATGAGAGGCTGTTCACCTTGAGAGTGAGAGTGAGAGACTGTTCACCTTGAGAGGAGAGTGAGAGTGAGAAACTGTTCACCTTGAGAGTGAGAGTGAGAGACTGTTCACCTTGAGAGTGAGAGTGAGAGACTGTTCATCTTGAGAGTGAGTGATTGTTCAGTTTTAGAATAAACAAAACTGTGGCGTCACCTTGAATTCATTTTGAAAACGTCGACCATGAGAGTGACAGAGAGAGAGGCTGTGGTATGAACCTGTTGGTTGAACATGTTGCCGCATTACTTTCATAACATTGTGTTCCCCCATTTGACACAAACCCTTATATCATTCAATGTGAACCCGCATCCTACTTGGGTTATATAGCGTTGCTTGCTTCAGTTTAAGAAGAGTTCCGTGATTACCAAGAGAGTGTCGCAGCTGCAGTGTCTCGGCGATGCACATCACACACATCATTTTCGTGGCTGAGAGCGACTGCAAACATTTTACGGTGCGCATTTGTTCGTGATCCCACACCTTTCCCCAGCCATGGTGAACAGCCAGAACGGTCACTGGGTTGGTCCGCTGTGGACCAAGAGCTGGAGTTTTGAGAACCAGCAGTTCAACCATCGAACCTGGTCGCTTGCGAAGTTGGAGGTGGACTTTGACTCCAAGACAGTGAATGAGACATGGAAAAAGGTTTCCCCCAACAAAGGCAGCAATGGACCGTCAGGAGGTGATGGACCTGGGAATGACCAGGATGACAAGGGTGACAAGGACAACGAGGAGCAGAAGAGTGAAGAGGACACCGATGAATCCAAAGATAGCCAGGACAACGGTGACAAGAAGACCAATGGCGGTGAGGTCAAGAACAATAATGTTCAGCCGCCGAATGCCAAGGAGAAGACCACAAAGGCCAAGAAGCACCCAATGCCTATGGAGAAGAAAAAGGCCAAAGACAAATCCAAGGACAAGGCTGGCAAGAGCAATGTCAAAGGCAACGCCAAGAGTGTGTCGAAGTCCAAGGTCACGAAGAACAAGTGAACCTATAGATGGCGAAACACACACCATCAGCAAAGTCTGAGATGGCGACGTACCAGCTCAACTTTCTGGCATCGACAGTGAGGTTGTTTGGAAAATACGAGCGGTTCTGTTTTCCGATGGGCTTTCATGAGATGGCTGGTGTGAAAACGGTTGTTCATGTTATTGTTTTGCTGTTGGCACTGCTTTTGTCATGTCCTATACTTTGGTGGTTGGCTGACCTGACCCCCAAAACATTTAGGGATAGTGACCATTTCAGTCTACATGACCTGGAGAGCATATGAGAGAGAGGGTGAATGGGAACAGAGAGAGAGGAAGTATGATCATGACCCTGAGAGATTCCACTTCTCCCAGCAGTGATACTGTTCATCACGTTCTGCGTTATACGTATCAGGAAACGTTTGTGTTTTCACAGTTGGCTCTAAAATGTGAGCCACGTGTGAATGCCACAGATTTGGCAATTGTAACACCTGCCAGCACAAGACACAATATTTTCGTGACTGCATTTCCTGTATGAATGAATACCTCGAAGCAATTCACCAAGTACAGGATTTTAACAGCATTCATATAAACACAAAACAACCAGTGTACCTATTCTACATAGGATCGCGTGACCTACTACCTCGTCCACTGAACATTGTTCACCTGCTGCAGAAACCTCGCGCTCGTCTGTGCAGTGACCCAACCATTGGCGTCAGCGACCTGATGCAGCCTTTGGATAGATATATGCGACAAATTGACGACAGAAATCTACTCAGTGCCTTGGTTGGTGATTCACGGTTGAAAAAGATATGATATGAGGTCTCTTCCTTTTGAAGATGTAGTACGTAGTCAAGATTATATAACACTCTCAAGGTCAACGCTCTCAAGGTTAATACTCTCAAGGTCTTTACAAATAGCTATATACATTCGATAGCCCAGGTCTTCTTCGACTTCCAGACGGCTTCGGTTGGAAGACAGCCCCAGACCTCAAGTTCTTAGCCAAACACGGTCAACTATGGATTGAGTACGCCAAGGTCGCACCCAACAGCATGATCCCACCAAAGAAACATAAACTAGCGATAGAAAAACTTGATTCTATGCAGCGATGTAATTTCTCTAAGAAAACGCAACTAGATTTTGTGGACTGCATCGACAGCAACATCAGGTGTTGTTTGAAACATTTGAGGGAACTCAAGAAACCGTTCAACAGGGAAAGAGCTTTCAGAAAGGTGGACAAAGAAGTTCAAGATGTCATCTTCTCAGTGCTCAACCACTTGACAAAGATTAAAGAGAATGATGTTGCCACAGACGAGGATGAGAGCCAGCCATCAACAAACCAATCCTTACCGGCCATCATGGACAAGGAGTCACCAAATGGCGAGAGCCAAACAAATCAATCCATGTCTCGACCAATATTGACAATCCAAGTCCCAAAGGGCGAAACGAGGACATTGAGCCCTTCCAAGTTGTTCCAACAGATATTGAACAAGCCAGATTCTGATCCAGAGCCTGAGATTAATGTCACCCAGCCACAAAAGAAACCGAGGTTGGAGAGCACATCCATCAAAATACCACACAAAGAAGACAGGGACAAGCAAATGGGTTCCTTCCTTTCACCTCTCAGCGCAGTGACTAAAGATGAAGAAACTTTGATGGAAGAGGCTATGTCGCAGGGACCAATCGAGCAGCTCAGGAGAAAGAAGCAGAAGCAACCTCAAAGAAGACCTGCAGCAGCTTCAGCCCCGTCAAAACTTGGAGAGACACGTTCGACGAAAGATACAAACAATGTGAATGTGAAGAAGGCCAAGACCATGACAAAGCACGAGTCACAGAGTGCAGAGACGACCGAGACAGAGACAAAAGAAAACGCCAAATCCGTACCAGTGACAAGAAAGAAAAATGAAACAAAAAAGAAACCCGCAGCAGTGAAAGCGCCCCCCAAGACAAGTGAGTTGACCAGAGCATCAGACCAGGATCCTATCGTTCTTGGAGAACATATCTTCAATGGCATGTGGAGCATGAAGGATGGGAGGGTAAAGGTCAGACACCGTCTTGAAAGCCGAGCCCATCATGAATTCTTCAAAGAGTTTGCGAACAGAGACGGCTATGACCCCAAGGTACACAAACAGGAAGCCCTTGCTAGGGCAAAGAAGGCCCGACAGGCTTTTGCGGTAGAGTTCGAAAAAAAATGGCCAAAGCACTGTACGCAAAAAGAGGCCAAGGCACTCCACACCCAACCTTTGGAATCAACAAAGGAGGACAGGAAGAAGAGAGAGGAAAAGGAGGACTCTGATGATGAGGCTGATGATAAGGAAGTTCGCGACAATCGCTCGAAGACTGCATGTGAAGACATTGAATGAGAACATCGACGACATAAACCAGAACCTGACAAGTTCGCGACATAATTCCAGAGGAGACATTGTACACCTGAGAAAGAAAAACATTGGGGATCTTGTGCCGGGAAGGTCTGCAGCCAGGATGCGTAAATAAACAAGAAGTTTGTATATAAAGGCAATACATTTGTATTGAAATTTGATATGTATATATATATATATATGAGTCAAATGTCATGTATATACATGAATATGCATACATCTACATAGTTGTGTGGTGATTTTTCCACTGACATCAATTAAAGAAGTGTTGCGATACAAACATTGTCGCCAGCATTAAACAACAAGTTCCATGTGTGTTTTTGGCCGCTGGTACTTTTGGGAGAGTTGGAGGGAGGGACCAGGAGAGACCTTGAGAGATCACACTGGCATGCAAGACGCGGAAAGATGGGAATGTTTGGTTTTTGCTACCGAATTTGGCTCATTAGCGTACCAAACGGAACGCATGTAAACATATAACAAAACATACAAAGCATGCAACACTTTGAAGAGAAGACAACAAATACATTTCAGCGAATAACGCAGCCATGTTTCCCAAACATCGACCTACTTACTCAAACTTGCAGTAGAGAACGCACTGAAATAGGCCATCTCCCCACATATTCTACACATGACATATGTACACCAAGACATAAGTTTTCTTTCTCTGTACCTTCCTGTGCCATGAATCGTGTGTTTTTGAGAAATGTCCTGGCGACCACTACAAATGGGCAACTGGAAAATGCTTTGAGGTTTGCTGGTGCCGGGGACGGGTTACAGGAAGCTCGAATTTCTAGGACTGGGCGAATTCTCCCAGGACAGCTGCTCAACGCCTATGTTCACTACGAAACAGCCCAGCAAGTTCAAAACTGCGTCGCTGCGGTGGACAATAGTTTTTTGAGTGACGTGTCTACGGTCCGAGTTAGAGCGGAAGTAGCCCGACCTCGAGATTACAATCAACCTCGCCCAGCTGACCGAAGACGAAACGAGCACTATGCCTATCCCGAGACCTACCTGCCCACCAATCTCAACCTCGCCAGTAAAGGAGGAGCGCTGCGTCCACCTCCAGTTAGCCAAACCCAATTGGGTGCTCAAGTAAAGGCCTCTCCAATTCGCCCAGTGGTACCCAGTGAAGCTGCCCAACCGAAAGTGAAAGCCAAGCCTCAAGAACCGAAAGCCCCACCACCAGAGCATCTTCTACAAGGACGTGGCGATCCACCACCGCTCCCGCCACCGGCAGTGCCGCCGGAGGCATTGCCCAATAGAGAGGAATTTCCGCCTACACCAACGCCACGGACATACGGACCAATGGTTGAATCACCAGCAATGGTGAAAGAAGCGCCAACACAGCCAAAACTGCCAGCAGCAGCGCCCTGTGACTTCCCGCCTGCGCCGCCCAATTTGCTGTGCCCACCTGGTGGCGATGCCCCCGTCCCTGCCACGGCAAAAGAATCAGAAGCCCCAGCACCACCAGCACCACCAGTACCAGCAGTACCAACAGTGCCAGCAGTACCAGCAGTACCAGCAACGCCAGCAGCACCAGCAGCACCAGAAGCAAAAGCAACCGCCGCAGAGAAAGCAAGCCAGCCCCTGCCAGAAAAAACTGGTTTTTTAGCTTCTGCAGCTATGGCGATGAGAGAAGCTGCTGTAGTAGTAGTGAGAAGGTATCAGAAACAAGGAGAAAGGAGCGCTGAGGAAGCAAATCAGGGCACTGAGACAAAGGACGTGGAGACGCAGCCGCTGGAGCCACCCCAGGATGCAACCCCGGCCAAGGACGATGGAAGCGAGGATGATGACGAGAAGAAGCAGAACCAGGGTCTAATAAAGCAAGAAGTTATCGAGAATGATGAGATGAAGGAAAGTAAGATCCAGGATGTGAAAAAGGAGGATGAAGACAATGAAGGGCAAAGGACTGTGCAGGAGACGAAGGAAGAGGAGAACGACAACGATGTGGCGGAGGTCGATGAGGAGGCTCAAAGAGGGCACCCAAATGAACCAGAAGAAGAGGCTGCTACGGACATCGAAGGACTGGATGACCTGGAGCTACAACGTTTCTTGCACGGCCGATTGGCCGCAGAGGAGGAGGTAGGGCCGCCACCGTCGCCAACCAGTCCAGTGGAACCAGAACAGAAGGACCCACCTGAATCATCATCATCATCGACGCCTACGACCTCACCTGACCAAGGACACACGCAAGCAGCTCACCGAGACCAGACCCAGGAAAAACAACGAGAAGAAGAGCGCAACGAAGAGGATGAAAACCGATCTAGCAGGAGGACACACGAAGAGCATGATGACCACGAACCCCGATCTAGCAGGAGGACACACGAAGAGCATGATGACCACGAACCCCGATCTAGCAGGAGGACACACGAAGAGCATGATGACCACGAGCCCCGATCTAGCAGGAGGAAAGAAGAGCATCATGACCATGAACGCCGACCTAGGAGGAGGAAAAAGAAAAAGAGCAAGGACAGGGACAGGAGACGCAAAGAGAAGAAAAGAGATAAGAGCAAGGGCAAGAGACGCAAAGAGAAGAAACGCAGAAGGAGGAGTCGCAGGAGAGAGGCATCATCATCGAGCTCCTCGAGCTACTATGACTATGAAGATGAGGAGAGCAGCTCCTACTCCAGCAGGCACAGAAAGCGACGCAGGAAGAGTTGATCGGTGTGGAGAAGCCCCGCATGTGACAACCGCTGTTCGTCCATAATTCATGGTGACTAAGAGCAATATAGCTTTCCTGACAATGGACACGCCAGGAGACGCGAAAAACGACAGACACCGACCAGCGCAGGTTGAAAGCATATGGGTAGGAATATGGGAGAAGCAAAAACAGGTGTCAAACAGGTTTTTAGCAGTACACACACAGTGCTATGATCTTCGATTGTTTTCAGTTTCGTTTAGTTACCTTTGAGCATGCAACCTTGAGAGTCCACGTGAGAGATGACAAGTGAGACCTTACGTGTATGACTGTTGAGAATGTCTTTGCGTTTTGTGCATCACGTATGTTTCAGAAACAGTTGGATTGATTATGTCTGTGTAGCCTGTTTGAAGATCAAAAGGGGGTTGGACTTGTTCTGAAAAGAAAAGTGTAGGTTGTCTCACTGTGTAGCTTCAATATGGAAGAGAGCCAGTGCCCGTCTCCTGCCCGTAGCGATGACAGCCAAAAGACCTTCGAGATGCCTGAAATGCCAGTTCAGGAGCATGACCTGCGACAGCAAGACCACACACCTGAAGGCTATCCAATTTTGAGCGTGACCCCGCTGACAAACCAAGCTGAGACACCCCAGAGCAACAAGTTTGCGCGCAAGAATGCCATGGAGAACATCCCTGATACACCTGAGAAGCTTGAGCAGCCAAAGGTGGTTGAAGAGTGCGACTCCCAAGAGGTAAACC
>VSDK01001662.1:29170-40817 GCA_009767595.1 Symbiodinium kawagutii | reverse complement strand
TGGACCGAACCTAGATGCCTCGCTGCTGCTTTCAGCCAGCTTATTCATACTCAGCATACCGTTGGACAAATCTTCGCTCACAGCAGCTCCCTCGAGTTCCATGACATCACTGCCGTTTGGCGGATGGATCCCCCGAACAGCTTGTCCCTTCTGCCCAGCCCGGGCTATCCATGTGACCCGCAAGGGCTGCCTGATCCTCGACGCCGTGCCTTTGATGTGTACCTATGGATCAATGAATATAGCTCGGACCTGCAGAAAATCAGAACCGACACGCCCATTGGCGTCCTGTTAGGGTAGCGTTCAATTTATTGAGAGCCCAATCTTTAGGGAAGGCAACGAAGTGTCCCAGGGTTTCTTGTATGTTCAGCTTTGCTGGCTTCGGTCTTTCTTCTCTCCTGCTTCCCCGCTTCTGCTTGCCTCTTTGGCATTGTTGTCTTTGGTGGTGTCTGTTCACTGGCCTTGTTCTGGTGGTCTTGTCATGAGAGGGGGGGGGATCTTGTACAAGTGTTTTGCGACTAATGTGCACAATCAACGGCGCTACGTTTCTTGATTGTTGTTTTGTGACTTGTTTGCAAAGATGTCTTGTGAAGTTTGTGAATGTGATGTTTCTTGTGAGTGTACAGTTTGCATGTCTCACTTGTCACTTTCAAACTCTTCACTCAAGTAGTGTTGTGGATCAAGAGTCTTTCGCTCATGGGGGCGATTGAGAAGGGCCGAGCCGCTTTGCGTCCGCCTTCGCGACCTCAGTGCAATTGCCTGCAGACTGCTGTTTTGCATTGTGTCACTTTTACTTGTGGCTGGATTGCTTGTTTTTGGTGGCTGTTACATGTCCAATAGCAGTACCACTGATTCACCTTATACTTCTCCACGTACCGAAGTGTGGCATTTGGAGACCTTGGTGCACATCAATTCACAAGCTTTGTCAGTCCAGCGATCAGTTTTGAACATTCTACTACAGCAGCGGCGATTGCAGCGACGGATCTTGATCGTGTTGTGCCTCATTGCATTCCTTCTTTGCATTTGCATTTTCCTGTTGATTCGCCTTTTCCACCATGGAGAGTGAAAACGGGGATGTTTTGCCGGGTGATTTTCCTTCAGTATTACCCTTCAATTTTCAGGGAGGCTTGCAGGATGATGATGGCGATTTGCAAGAGGATGAGCATACACCTTTTTCCCTAGTGACATGTCCTGATCCACCAGCCCCTGTCCAGGTCCATGGCAGCAACCTTCAACGGCCGGAGTCTTCAGCAATTGAAGCTGATGTGAGCAAGCCGGTCATTAGGATGTTGTCGGCAAACTTGAAGATTCCATGGGATAATAATCCTGTCCTGAATCCAAAGAGAGCTCTGCAGTTTGGGACACCATTAGACCTGATGCGTGTTGGAATGCGTGACTTCATTGCCGATGCCTCAGTTTGTAAGGATTCCCAGTGTGAACAGCCAGCTGTTTTCAAACACACTTTGAAGCGTGCAAGATTAGCCCATTGTGTTGTCAGCTCAGATGATCTTAGATTCAAATCTCTCAGTTTGGTCAAGCTGATGATTGAGAGTGATCTCACTGTGACTGACTTTGGGGTTCAATTGCAAGCACAGTCCGCGAGTGTGGCGTTGGTAAACAGCTCTATACAGGATGCTCTGGCGACAAAGGCGACAGCTACCATATGCAAGAGGGCGAGGTGCATGTGGCAACTGTTTACTTGGATCAGGGCTCACAATCTTGGGGTAGGATTGGATTTCGATGAGGGTATGGTGTATGAATACCTATGTGTGATGCGGAATTCCAAACGTGGGGCAACCAGTGGTGAGTCGCTTCTGCAATCCATCCGATTCTTCCATGTTGTATTTGGGCTTCATGGTTATGATCCAATGTCGATGACTTCGAGGGTCAAAGGTGTGGCCCATACCATGTATGTTCAGAAGAGGTGTCTGCAACAAGCCCGGGCCTTGTATGTGGATGAGTTGCGAGCATTAGAGCGCATTGTACTTCATGAAGCCACTCCTCATGTTGCGATCATTGCTGGATATCTTCTCTTCTGTGTCATGGCAGTATGCAGATTTTCAGATGCTATGTATGTGAAGGGTTTCAGGATCTCAATGCACAAGACGGTGGTTTTGCTGGAGGCTGGGACTAATGTTCACAAGACAGCTCACTCCCGCGAAAAGAAAACCATGTTGCTACCTTTGGTGGCGTTGGGCAATGTATTTGAAGGGCAGTCGTGGGCTCAGCGATGGATGGACTTGCGTGATGAGCATCTCAAGGGTTCCTACTCTTTCACTTTGCCTGCATACTCAGAGGTGAGTGGTACATGGTTGTCCAGGCCGATGTCGACAGGTGAAGGTATTCTATGGCTGAAGGATATCATTGGCTTGTATTGCTCAACTGGTGAGATGCTTACAACACACAGTTTGAAAGCAACACTTCTGTCTTGGACTACCCTTTTCGGCATGCTGGACTTTGATCAACGGAGGATTTTGGGACACCATGTTGATGCAAACACCTCATCACCATTGTGCTATGGCCGTGACAATGTTGCACAGCTGCAGATCTCCTTGAGTATCATGTTGAGGAAGGTAGGCAGTGGAGCTTGGGATCCAGACTTGCCAAGGGCGGCTAGGGTGTACGAGGAGCTTCGTGCCACTCTGACTGACCTTGATGAAGATGATGCGGTTTCACAGTATGCTGGTGATCCTGACTATCCAGATGATAACTCAGAGGTAGAACCTGCAGAGCAAATTGAGGAAGCGATAGATGAGGCAAACTTGGAAGCACGTGTTTTCATGTCGTCAAACAAGGCAGATGGACGTGTCTTGCAGCATGCTTCTTCAGGTGTCTTGCATTTCATCGGCTTGGATGATAGGTTCCTTTGTGGCCGTAAGATCAACAAGTTCTACTCGGCTGTCGGCAACGACCTGACACATGAATGGCCAATTTGCCAACAACTAGTGCAGACATGTCCTTGGTGAAGAAGCGTTGGCAACCTTTATCGAGTAAAAGGAGTCATGCTTTGGAGGTAGGCTTGAACATTTTGGGATTGTCATGAATTGTATCATGAAATTGTGGCCGATCACTTGTGCATTGTGGCTCATGCCATTGTCGAATGCTTGGCATTCATTGTGGAAGATCTTCCAATTGTGCACGGTGTATGGCTCAGATCCAGACAGGTGCGTGAACCTGGATTGTAGGGATCATTTGTCACTTCCCAAGATTGTTCACCTTAGTTGATAGCATGTGATGGCTCCAGAATGTTAGATTCGCAAAAACCTCCGTGATCCTTAAAGCCACCCTTTTGACAGGGTGTCCCAACATTGCCTTCATGGGGCTCCAAAACCCTCTTTTGGGGACACCCTCTAAAATAGCGGTTTTTGGGTCATGATGTTTGTATGTGCCATATCTTCTTTCGATCCTTCACTTCGCTGCAATGGATAGTGCTGCGTCTTTCAAGGATAGGGCTGTGAAGATTGGATTGCCGGCGGCGGATGTGGACGTACTTGCTCGGAACAATTTGGGGACCTTTGGACAATTCTCCTTCCTATCTAGCTATCAGCCGGGGTCGTCGGATGAAACACCATTCACGGATGCTCTGGTAAAAGTACTGGGTCATACTGTTGATGCTGGGCACCTAGCAGGGTGGAGAAGGCTCTTCTTTGAGAGCCACACTCTCACGATGTCCGACCTTCGTTCAAGACTGGAAAGGAAGGAAGATGAAACCCCACGTAAGCTGCTCATGCCAGAGAGAGTCGAACGGCTGGAGCGAGCTCGTAGGGATCTCAGCGGGATTACCATTGATTCTCAATTGGAGCCTGCTCACCGCTTAGTGGATATGACTGTGCAACAAGCTGAAGAGTCTACTATCAGGTTTATTCCTTTGAAGCAATGTGTGAGTCGAGAAACAGAACTGTTGCATGGAAAATCTGAGCAGTCAATTGAATTGTCAGCAGAAGGTGTCATGAAGCTCACGAAACGTCAGCAGGAGATTAAGCTGGAAGTGACTGGTGACTTGAAGGTCAAAATGGCTTTGCAGCGTCGGGCCTTAGCATACCACATTGCCGGTCTTGCAACCTTCCAGAAGCTAGATGCTATCATTCATCGAATGTACGCTCTCATGACAAGGGAGCCTGTGAAGGGATTTCGTGCAGTCACACTTCAACAGGTTATAAATGCAGACATGGAGATGTGGATGGTGGCAGCCCAGAATTCTCGTGGGAAGGCTTTGAATGATCCTACTCGACCTTTGGATGACATTTTGGAAAAGGCCTATGAAGCTCATGAGACTTCTTATCATGTGTTGCCCCTTCCCGCTGCTCAGGAACCACGTGGAAATGCAGCGCCATCAGCCACTGAGTCCAGCAAGGCTGCCCCAGGCAAGAAGCGGAAGTTTCAGCCAAACCAACAGACTTCCAACAAAGCTCAGAAGGGTAGCGCAAAGGGTTTTGATATCCCTATAGGATGCGTGACTCAGACTAGGGCTGGTTTGCGAATCTGCTTTCAATACAATCGTGGTCGATGCAACCACCAAGACAAGGACAAGTGTTCCCGAGGTTTGCATGTGTGTTGGAAGAAGAATTGTGAGGGCAAGCATCCTCACACCGCTTGCGAAATGGCTTGACAGCCTAAGCTGGGGGGGACCTCGTCCAGCAACCCTCCCCTTGATGCTGATTTGCTGCTGGAGTTTTGTTACAAAAATTTTGGTGTCACTTTGGGGCCGACTTATGGGCCTCCTGTTGAATTTGCTTGTGGTCTCGGTGAATTGTTGTGTGTTGAAGTTTTCGCGGGATGTGCTCAACTCTCAGCCAGTCTCCGCTCCGAAGGTTTTTCAGTTTTCCCTGTAGACCACAAGGTGCATGCTGAGCACAAGGCCAAGATCATCACGATGGACCTCACTCAACCTAAAGATGTGCAGCTCTTGTTGGGGACTTTGACTAGTGCTAATGTTGCATATGTTCACTTGGCGCCGGTTTGTGGCACTTCAAGCCGAGCCCGTGACATGGGATAATAATCCTGTCCTGAATCCAAAGAGAGCTCTGCAGTTTGGGACACCATTAGACCTGATGCGTGTTGGAATGCGTGACTTCATTGCCGATGCCTCAGTTTGTAAGGATTCCCAGTGTGAACAGCCAGCTGTTTTCAAACACACTTTGAAGCGTGCAAGATTAGCCCATTGTGTTGTCAGCTCAGATGATCTTAGATTCAAATCTCTCAGTTTGGTCAAGCTGATGATTGAGAGTGATCTCACTGTGACTGACTTTGGGGTTCAATTGCAAGCACAGTCCGCGAGTGTGGCGTTGGTAAACAGCTCTATACAGGATGCTCTGGCGACAAAGGCGACAGCTACCATATGCAAGAGGGCGAGGTGCATGTGGCAACTGTTTACTTGGATCAGGGCTCACAATCTTGGGGTAGGATTGGATTTCGATGAGGGTATGGTGTATGAATACCTATGTGTGATGCGGAATTCCAAACGTGGGGCAACCAGTGGTGAGTCGCTTCTGCAATCCATCCGATTCTTCCATGTTGTATTTGGGCTTCATGGTTATGATCCAATGTCGATGACTTCGAGGGTCAAAGGTGTGGCCCATACCATGTATGTTCAGAAGAGGTGTCTGCAACAAGCCCGGGCCTTGTATGTGGATGAGTTGCGAGCATTAGAGCGCATTGTACTTCATGAAGCCACTCCTCATGTTGCGATCATTGCTGGATATCTTCTCTTCTGTGTCATGGCAGTATGCAGATTTTCAGATGCTATGTATGTGAAGGGTTTCAGGATCTCAATGCACAAGACGGTGGTTTTGCTGGAGGCTGGGACTAATGTTCACAAGACAGCTCACTCCCGCGAAAAGAAAACCATGTTGCTACCTTTGGTGGCGTTGGGCAATGTATTTGAAGGGCAGTCGTGGGCTCAGCGATGGATGGACTTGCGTGATGAGCATCTCAAGGGTTCCTACTCTTTCACTTTGCCTGCATACTCAGAGGTGAGTGGTACATGGTTGTCCAGGCCGATGTCGACAGGTGAAGGTATTCTATGGCTGAAGGATATCATTGGCTTGTATTGCTCAACTGGTGAGATGCTTACAACACACAGTTTGAAAGCAACACTTCTGTCTTGGACTACCCTTTTCGGCATGCTGGACTTTGATCAACGGAGGATTTTGGGACACCATGTTGATGCAAACACCTCATCACCATTGTGCTATGGCCGTGACAATGTTGCACAGCTGCAGATCTCCTTGAGTATCATGTTGAGGAAGGTAGGCAGTGGAGCTTGGGATCCAGACTTGCCAAGGGCGGCTAGGGTGTACGAGGAGCTTCGTGCCACTCTGACTGACCTTGATGAAGATGATGCGGTTTCACAGTATGCTGGTGATCCTGACTATCCAGATGATAACTCAGAGGTAGAACCTGCAGAGCAAATTGAGGAAGCGATAGATGAGGCAAACTTGGAAGCACGTGTTTTCATGTCGTCAAACAAGGCAGATGGACGTGTCTTGCAGCATGCTTCTTCAGGTGTCTTGCATTTCATCGGCTTGGATGATAGGTTCCTTTGTGGCCGTAAGATCAACAAGTTCTACTCGGCTGTCGGCAACGACCTGACACATGAATGGCCAATTTGCCAACAACTAGTGCAGACATGTCCTTGGTGAAGAAGCGTTGGCAACCTTTATCGAGTAAAAGGAGTCATGCTTTGGAGGTAGGCTTGAACATTTTGGGATTGTCATGAATTGTATCATGAAATTGTGGCCGATCACTTGTGCATTGTGGCTCATGCCATTGTCGAATGCTTGGCATTCATTGTGGAAGATCTTCCAATTGTGCACGGTGTATGGCTCAGATCCAGACAGGTGCGTGAACCTGGATTGTAGGGATCATTTGTCACTTCCCAAGATTGTTCACCTTAGTTGATAGCATGTGATGGCTCCAGAATGTTAGATTCGCAAAAACCTCCGTGATCCTTAAAGCCACCCTTTTGACAGGGTGTCCCAACATTGCCTTCATGGGGCTCCAAAACCCTCTTTTGGGGACACCCTCTAAAATAGCGGTTTTTGGGTCATGATGTTTGTATGTGCCATATCTTCTTTCGATCCTTCACTTCGCTGCAATGGATAGTGCTGCGTCTTTCAAGGATAGGGCTGTGAAGATTGGATTGCCGGCGGCGGATGTGGACGTACTTGCTCGGAACAATTTGGGGACCTTTGGACAATTCTCCTTCCTATCTAGCTATCAGCCGGGGTCGTCGGATGAAACACCATTCACGGATGCTCTGGTAAAAGTACTGGGTCATACTGTTGATGCTGGGCACCTAGCAGGGTGGAGAAGGCTCTTCTTTGAGAGCCACACTCTCACGATGTCCGACCTTCGTTCAAGACTGGAAAGGAAGGAAGATGAAACCCCACGTAAGCTGCTCATGCCAGAGAGAGTCGAACGGCTGGAGCGAGCTCGTAGGGATCTCAGCGGGATTACCATTGATTCTCAATTGGAGCCTGCTCACCGCTTAGTGGATATGACTGTGCAACAAGCTGAAGAGTCTACTATCAGGTTTATTCCTTTGAAGCAATGTGTGAGTCGAGAAACAGAACTGTTGCATGGAAAATCTGAGCAGTCAATTGAATTGTCAGCAGAAGGTGTCATGAAGCTCACGAAACGTCAGCAGGAGATTAAGCTGGAAGTGACTGGTGACTTGAAGGTCAAAATGGCTTTGCAGCGTCGGGCCTTAGCATACCACATTGCCGGTCTTGCAACCTTCCAGAAGCTAGATGCTATCATTCATCGAATGTACGCTCTCATGACAAGGGAGCCTGTGAAGGGATTTCGTGCAGTCACACTTCAACAGGTTATAAATGCAGACATGGAGATGTGGATGGTGGCAGCCCAGAATTCTCGTGGGAAGGCTTTGAATGATCCTACTCGACCTTTGGATGACATTTTGGAAAAGGCCTATGAAGCTCATGAGACTTCTTATCATGTGTTGCCCCTTCCCGCTGCTCAGGAACCACGTGGAAATGCAGCGCCATCAGCCACTGAGTCCAGCAAGGCTGCCCCAGGCAAGAAGCGGAAGTTTCAGCCAAACCAACAGACTTCCAACAAAGCTCAGAAGGGTAGCGCAAAGGGTTTTGATATCCCTATAGGATGCGTGACTCAGACTAGGGCTGGTTTGCGAATCTGCTTTCAATACAATCGTGGTCGATGCAACCACCAAGACAAGGACAAGTGTTCCCGAGGTTTGCATGTGTGTTGGAAGAAGAATTGTGAGGGCAAGCATCCTCACACCGCTTGCGAAATGGCTTGACAGCCTAAGCTGGGGGGGACCTCGTCCAGCAACCCTCCCCTTGATGCTGATTTGCTGCTGGAGTTTTGTTACAAAAATTTTGGTGTCACTTTGGGGCCGACTTATGGGCCTCCTGTTGAATTTGCTTGTGGTCTCGGTGAATTGTTGTGTGTTGAAGTTTTCGCGGGATGTGCTCAACTCTCAGCCAGTCTCCGCTCCGAAGGTTTTTCAGTTTTCCCTGTAGACCACAAGGTGCATGCTGAGCACAAGGCCAAGATCATCACGATGGACCTCACTCAACCTAAAGATGTGCAGCTCTTGTTGGGGACTTTGACTAGTGCTAATGTTGCATATGTTCACTTGGCGCCGGTTTGTGGCACTTCAAGCCGAGCCCGTGACAAGCCTTTGCCTCCTGAACTCAGCCACATCCGCAGTGTGCCCCTTCGGTCAGCCGACAAACCGTTGGGGCTTCCTGATCTCTATCCTTCAGAAGAAGCCCGTGTTCATGCGGCAAACATATTGTATTTGGTTACTCTTTGCATTGTGTTTGTGGCCTGCAAACGAGGTTGCCTTCTCAGCGTGGAAAACCCGACCAATTCATATTTTTGGTTGGTGATGGCACTCTTTTGCAAATGGTATCCGAAGCTTGCTGATGCGTGGTGGTCTTTGGAGTCAGTTAACTTTCAGAGCTGTGCACATGGAGGAGATAAGGACAAGTGGACATGTTGGTATGGAACGCCCGGACTTTTCAACAAGCTTCAGGCGGTTTGCACTCATGATCATCCTAAATCGTCCTGGGTCCCTTACTTGCAAGCCGATGGTCAACCTTGTTTTCCTACAGCCGATGAGGCGCAGTATCCTCGTGAGTTGTGTGATAAAGTTGCCAACTTGGTTGTTCACGAGGTCAAGCATCGTGGAGCTTTGGTCCCTTCATCGGCTTTTGTTGGTGGTGAACAGTCTCTGGAAACGCGTGTGGGTCGACGTGTGGGTGTTTCTCGATTGCCTCCTCTAGTGTCCGAGTATGCCTTGGTAACAACATCTCTCCCTCCGACAGGTGCTGAATACAAACTCTTGCATTCTGTTCCTTCTTGGAAAAGTGGGACGTGTGACGGTAACCTGGGACTGCGAGGTACTCAATGGGACATATCTCCTTCATATATTCCTGGACAAGAGGCTTATGGAGTCTTCAGGTCGCCTTCAGAGTTTGTGGAAGCTGCTTTGGAAGCAAAACATCCGGTTGACTATGCCCCATTCCTACCTCAGCTGCTTTTGGACAACATTCAGTCGGTGTTGGCAGATGGCCCTGCTTTGGTGATTGCAAGGCGGAAGCTGGAAGTTCTCAAGATAAGGAAGTTGGCAGCCAAGCTGGAGAGTGAGGAGCAGCAGCTCCACAATGGGCTTCACAAGGAGCTACAGCCGATTCTTCGAGGCAAGCGGCTTCTGCTTTGGAAGCAACTTATGGAGGAAACTGGGTTCGATGATCCAACGCTGTTTGATGAGGTTACTCAGGGCTTTCATTTGATTGGTCAAGCTACTTGCTCCCCACAATTTCCTCGCAGCCACGTGCCTATGATGCGGTCGCCTTGTGAACTACGGGCGCAAGCAGTGTGGCTAAGGAAGCAGTCTGTGGCAAAATGTTTTTCAAGTGGCGACCCTGGTCTGGACAGGCAGGTGTGGGACCAAACAATGCAGGAGGTGGAGCAACAATGGCTCAAAGGACCTTTCACTGAACAAGAGGTGACTGAGATGGTTGGTGATGTTTACTGGATTGCTACTAGAAGATTCCCGCTGGTCCAAAGTGACAAGGTCCGGTTAATCGATGATGCGCTGGCTTCTGGACTCAACAGCGGATATGGTACTTCCAATAAACTGCAGCTTTTTGATGTGGATTTGCTTGTGGCGACTATCTTGAATTTGCAGAAGGCCTCCAAAAATCGGTCACCTTTGTGGGGGTCTTGTCCGAAGCTGCTAGGTAGAACTTTGGATTTGTCTTCAGCATACAAACAGCTGGGTGCTTTTGCGGGGCAAATGTGGCAACGTGTCTTAGCAGTGTATGACCCTCAGGCCAAGGCAGCCAGGTACTTCATTGCTTCAGCTTTGATGTTTGGCAGCACGGCGGCTGTGTATGGTTTCAATCGTGTGAGTCGTTCTTTGTGGCATATACTTGCGCATAAGTTGAAGCTATTGCATACAGTGTATTATGATGATTTTCCTTCAGTGGAGTTCGAAGCAACTGCGGAGTCGGCAACTCAGTACACTGCGGAACTCCTTGACCTCTTGGGATGGAAGTTTGCAAGGGAAGGGAAGAAAGCTCAGCCGTTCTCCACCGTGTTCGAAGTTTTGGGTATACAAGTTGACCTGACGCAACTGGTGGATGGGTGTCTTGTTTTACAAAACAAACCGACACGGCTAAAAAGCTTGCTGGAAAACTTTTCAAAATTCTTGGAGAAGAAGCGGGTGCTACCAAGTGAGGCGGCGTCCATCCACGGGATTTTGAATTTCACTCAGGGGCAGTTCATGGGTGCTCCTCTGAAACCAGTGATGCAATTTTTCAGCCGGGTGGCATCTGAGGGCTGGCGCAGTGAGCTTGTGGATGAACTGCTTGTGGTGTGCTCGTATGCTACTTCCATCTTGCATGAAGCCAAACCCAGAATCATTCAGCTTGGTGCCATTACACGGCCGGTGGTTCTCTTCACGGATGGTGCATGGGAACCCACAGCTGACTTCCCTTCAGGTGCAGGAATGGTGTTGATTGACCCCGTGCATGATTTCCGAATTGTTCACGAGATTGCCATTCCGGATGAGGTGCTGCGGAGCTGGAAGGCCAAAGGGAAGGCTCAGCTGATTGCAGAATTGGAGCTGGTACCCATAGTTGTGGCATTTCAGAAGTACTTGAAGGTTTTTCAAGGCAGACGTGTGCTGATGTTTGTGGATAACAATGCTATACGTGATGCAGTAGCCAAAGGTAGCTCCAGGTCCATATCCATCTTTGTTTTGCTTTCGCAGTTGCAAAGGCTGTGCATGGAGTGCCACTGCCTACCTTGGATTTCTCGAGTGCCTACAAAATCCAACATTGGTGATTTCCCTTCGCGTGGTCAAGCATCTACTGCAGCTTCATTGATTGGAGCTCAGCTTGGTGAGGTGTTGCACATGTCCGAGAAACTCTGTAAGCTGGTATGCGGTGGCGATTCCTTTTTGGACTTCATGGCAACCTCAGGAAGCTTCTTGTGAAAAATGGGTGTGTGCACACTCGTGCATTGTTGGACTTCCATGTCCAGTGTGGCCTTTGGCCATTGTGCTCTTTGAAGTTTACGTGCTTGAAACCTAATGCGAATCCATGGACATAGCTCAAAGCTGTGGGACTTGGTGTGTGTTTGGAACCTCTTT
>VSDK01001662.1:5615-27211 GCA_009767595.1 Symbiodinium kawagutii | reverse complement strand
CAAAGTACACAACTGAGCGCTATCACCTGATGCTCGCTGACTTTTATGCAGTGGCTGATCGACGTAGTCACACATGGCCGGAACAGAGTAAGTTTTACCCGCGGCAACATCTGAAAGGACATCTCCTTTGGGCGTATGGGCGTGACAATTCCCGAACCCCAGAGTGGATTGTCATACCTACTGATACAGGGTGTGGAAGCTGCACCACCAGTTCTGGAATAAACAAATGTCCAGCAACGAAGGCGAGTCGTATGTGGCCTGGTCACTAGGCAAGAAACATTTTTATGACAGTTGGCGAGCTGAGCCCCGGCACCGCCATTTAGTTGCCACACACCTACTTTCTGCACCGCCGCGCACGGATCATCTTGCTGACTACCGTGCAGATGGTAACTCTGTCCAGTTTGGTGCGATGAATGGCAATGCCTTGCATTTGCAGTGCCAAAGAATGGGAGAAGGGGGGACCTACTTAGGGGAGCTGGCTGTCACGAAGTGAGAGCATTATCTTTTAGAGTTGTGTAGTGCTTAACCCTGCTTGGGCAAGCGCGCCTTGTAGATATACCTGTCTCACTTTACCTCTTTCGTTTCACCGAAGTTTCAAATCCGTAATACGGAAGTCAGGCTCCGTTTCCTTTACCTGTAACACGGAAGTATGACTCCGTCTTTGGAGCTTTTGGTTTTTCTCGTCTCGAAACCAAACATGCTCAACTTCCTTTTTCCAAATCATTGCCAGCAGGGGAATCAAGATTTCACTGTAAGCATTTGGAAACTAAAGGACTTTTCTTTTGAAATCAGTTGCTGGATGTATCATGCACACATGTCATGACATGCATCGATTTTTACTTTTCATATCCCCGTTGTTTCCCTTCAAGGGCGGGGGGTGGGTTAAAAAACCCTTTCGTTCTGCGTCTCGGCATCCGGGGGCACATGGACCACAATAGGCAGTTTGCTTTGAGTGACCTTCCTTTTTTGACACTGCGACAGATCATCGAAATCCTGCAAGCAGTCGTTTTGGAGGTAGCTCGGAGGGCTAGTGGTCAAGCTCAGGATCCAGGAGCGCATCAACAAGGGGCGCATCCTGCAGCCGCTGCCCAGGCTGCACCAGGTGCACCAGCTGCGCCAGCTCCACCAGTTCCTCTGGTGCCTTTTCAGTGTCCGTACGGTTGCTCGGTGAACGGCTGTTTGGCTCCCTGCACTCAAGCCAAAAGGGACCATCGACATCACAGATGCAGGCACCACCGAGAGGAATAAGGGGTCGCTGGGCGGCACAATCTGCATTACGTGTGGACAGTGGTGAAGCTTTAGGTGACTCCTTGCTTGGTGACCCTTTTGGGGATTCCCCCATGATTACAGGCGAGCTGGACGATGAGGGTTGGGACCAAACCATGGACGGCGACTTGGAACTTGAAGTCCCGCATGCAATGTGGCCACCGACCTCGCATCCTTCAGCTGGGCTGCACACTTCACCTGAGCAAACCAACCTTGAGTGGCTAGACAGATTTGCTCGAGAACAGGCTCAGAAGTCAATCCGGCAGGGTTTGAAGGACTTGAAACAACCTTGGGAGCGTGGCATCATGGCGGGAGTCTTTGATAGGAAACAAGCATGGACTTTGCCAACATCACAACTGTCAATGCCTAGAATCGGAGTGATGGAAACGGTTACTGCAATCAGTCATGTTGTTGCTGAACCAGCCCTGCCCAGTTCGTCAGCCGTTTTTGCACATCAGCGAGTCAAGAACATGAGGTTGCGCAAGACGGATGATGATGTTCGCAGGAAGTCATTGGACCGCATTACAACTCTGATGTTGCTTGACAGTAATGCTACACGTGTTGGACGATCTCTCATTTCTTTTGCTGGAACTTTAGTAACAGATGAAGAAATCTCCAATTCCATTGCAGACATCTTTGGTCCGAAAAGCACTGGCGCAATCTTGAAGCGTACCAATTCAATGTGGAGGTTTGCTCAATGGTTGCACAGTCATCAACTAGGATCACCTTTTCTGCAGCAGGAACCGGTCATCTACAGGTACGTTTGCTACTTGAAAGAAGTTCAGGCGGGTCCCACGTCAGCTTCACACTTCTTAGAGTCCATGAACTTTTTCAACGGTCTTCTGGGTTTTGAGATGGTGAAAATCAATGATCTGCTCAGCACTAGGGTGAAGGGATCAGCGCACGTCCAATATGTCACCAAGAGGGTGAGGAAGCCTGCAGAGGTTCTCACCCAGCTTGAAGTTCAGGAGTTAGAGAACATCGTGCTCACTTCGGACACATCACATTTTGTGGTGCTAGCTGGGCATTTTCTATTCTGCATCTTCGCTGCGGCACGTTGGTATGATGCGATGAACATAGAACAGACACAAGTTAGCAACTACAAGGGTGTCTGGCTCATCGAGGCAGAAACTAGGAAGCATAAGACTTCGACGACCAAGCAGATGCAAACTGAGCTGCTGCCATACACAGCACTTGGTAGAGCCTTCAGTGTGCAACCATGGGTCGAACGTTGGATGTCTACTCGTGAAGATGTGGGCCTGAATGAACGTAACCAGTTTTTGCCTTCATGGTCTGAATCCAAGAGGTGCTGGACTGATTATACAATGACATCGGCAGAAGCGTCGTCTTGGCTTAGGGAGCTTTTGGCTCCAACTTCTGGTTTCGATCGGGCGGCAAAACTCACCATCCACGGTCTGAAGGCTACATTGATATCTTGGTGTGCTAAGTCTCTCACCTTCTCACCTGAAGAGCTGACAGCTTTAGGGCACCATGTATCCAAAGCACATCGCTCTTCTATGATATACTCCCGGGACAATCAGATCTCCCTGGCAGTAAAGGTGCACAATGTGCTGGCGAGGATGAGATCAGGACAATTCAATCCGGATCAACCCAGAGCTGCACGGCTCTTTGAACTTGTGGCGGCGGTTGCTCAGGAAAATCAAGATGTCGTGGACCAGCCGTCGAGTGATTCAGGTGCTGATGATTCTGACGACTCCTCAGTGGAACCTTCAGGTGCGGAGCTTGGAGAGGAAAGCCATTTACCTAGAGCCAACCCCATGGAAGTAGACCCATCCATGTGTGTAGTGCACTGCCTGTCATCCATCATCCATGTGAAGAAACCGGCTCCCCACATGGACGTTTTGGGATGTGGCAGAATGATTAGTTGCAACTTCAGGGATGCAAAGCCATCGGACTTGCGAAGCTGTAAGTCTCTGGTTTGCGCCAGTTGCAGCAGACAGCTGCGACGATGGCACGAAGACAATTGAGGAGCTGAGCATGGCATTGACGAAAACATCTTCAGCCAAAGCTACCAACTGCATGAGTGGATCACACTATCCAACATCAAAGGTCAACTCACTATGCATCCATGGATGTCAGTGAAGTCACCATGTTGGAGTGCATACCACAATGTACATGCATGTTCGTGGCTCAAGTGGCAGTTGTCTTTGCTTGTCAGGCTATCCTCAACTTTCGTGACATGTCGTCTTCACTCTAGGGATCAGCCATTGCAAAACACTGGAAGTAATTTACTAACGGAGTCAAGATCTGAACCAAGGAATCTTACACTTATGGCGTGATACCCTTTTGATCGAACTCATGCCAGTGAAAATTTTCAGTGGATATCCTTGATCTTTTATTTTGGAGTAAACACTGCATGACAAAATCAGGGCTCCAAAATGGGCACCTTACGGTGGTGCTTTTGGTTGGGTAGATAAACAAGTTTTAATTCCATATAAAGCGTTAACCTACAAGCCTTTCTTTTCATACACTTTCGACACTGAGCTTAGCATCAGCGATCGCCATGGCCTTAGACTCTCGTGCGTCGTTCATTCAAAGGGCAAAGGAAGTTGGCCTTGTCGATGCACAAATCCAAGCTTTAGACACAGCTGGTGTAGCATCCTTTGCGAACTTTGCATACTGCACATCATATCAACCTGGCACTGGACAAGTGGATGACACACCACTAGTGACATTCCTGATTCGGACTTTCGGTGGAGCACCAGCAGCTGGGACCTTAGCATCCGCCCGGAGATTGTTCTTTGAGAGTCATGCGTTAGCTTTGGATGAACTTCGATCTAGGGCTGAGCGCACAGAATCCAGTGAAGCAAGAACAGTCCCATTAGCAGAGAAGATGGATCGAGTGAGACAGTTGAAGGCCAGGCTCACAGGTCTCACTTTCACACCAGCAACCGAGCCATCGCATAGCTTGATAGATAAAGCCTGCCAACAGCTGGAAGATAATGTTCTGTCATACATTCCTCTGAACAAATGCACATCGCGCCAGGATGAAACCTTGCAATCCAAGACCGATGCATCCATCAGCATGGACTCGTCCGGAAACCTGCGTGTCACCAAGAAGCAGAAGGCAGAAGACACCAAGATTGAAGGAGAGCACAGACTTCGCCTAGCATTCCATAGGAGAGCTCTTGCGTATGACATTGCAGGCATCGGAACATTTCAGACCATGGACAAATGGACTCAGACGCTTTTTGACAAAGTTACTGAACCTGCAGTTCCGGGCTTCAGGTGCATCTCCATCGAGCAAGCGATCAGTGCAGACAAGGCGCTTTGGATCAGGCTGGCTGAAGACACCAGGGCCAACTTAGCGTCAACAGCAGGCCAACCTAAACCGTTTGATGTAGCTTTTGAACGATTGACGAATCATGCAGAAGTTTTGCTGCATCTCACACCATTGCCTAGCCAGCCTGCAAGACATGAAGCATCCGCATCATCGCACTCTCAGCCCTCCTACAACACATACGCACAGGCTGGGAAAGGAAAAGGACCATCCAACAAAGGAAAAGGGAAAGGTTCTTCTCAGCAGGGGCAACCAATTGTTGTTCCAGACAACTGCGCAATTCATGTAGGAGATAAGACTTTGTGCAAGCGATATCAAGTGGGCAAATGCAAAGCCAAGATCAAGCCGGGCAAGAGGTGCATGATTGGGTGGCACCTTTGTTGGAAGAAAGATTGTCACAAAGCTCACCCGGGCAATGAATGCCCTCTGTGACTAGCATTGCATCCGAGCCCCGCATCGAATTCACAGCATCTCACGTGCACCGTCATCGAAGTATGTTGCGGTTCTGCAAGTTTTTCTGATGCTGTTCGTCGTGCAGGTTTTTCAGTTTTTCCCATCGACCACCAATCCAATCGGCATCGCGCCAAGGTCAAGCCCATCCTGCTGGACCTCACCAACGATCACCATGTCACCATCTTCAAACAATTGTGCACTCACAGCAATCCATGCCTCATCTTTTGTGGATTCCCTTGTGGTACATGCAGCCGTGCGCGTGACAAACGTTTGCCTGACCACTTAGGACATGGCCATGGGCCGCCGCCACTCCGAGATGAACAGCATGTGTGGGGCCTTCCAAACTTATCACCAACTAACCAACACAAAGTAACCCAGGCAAATAAGAGTTACAGCTTGGCCATTTGGATTTTTGAATTTTGCATTCGGACAGGGTGCTTCGTTGCAATCGAAAATCCACATCGTTCTTGGCTATGGATGTTGCTTGCTTCAATGATTCACGAGTGGGGAAACCAAAGTGTGAAGACCTTTGCATCCCAACTTGAACACGTCATCTTTGATCAATGCATGCATGGCAGTGAGAGGGATAAGCGCACCAAGCTCTTAGCATCGCCCAACCTTTTTACTGCCCTAGCCATAGACTGTGACCAATCGCATGTTCACGCATCATGGACTCCTTTCCAACAAGATGAGGACATTGTCTATCCAACCGCAGCTGAGGCAGAGTACCCTAAGCTGCTTTCGCAACGCATGGCAGCTTGCCTCACCGAAGCTGCCCACTGCATAGGGGTGACTCCGCAAGTCCCTCAACGCCTTAAGGACCTCATGACCTATAACCTAGGCTCACAAACCCTAAGGCATCCACCTCTGGTAACGGAGTATCGGGAGTATGTATACCTTGACCAACCCGTAGACCTTCCCTCCTATAAGCTCCTGGCGTCTCCCATCAAGGGGGAAATCACCGAGACGTTGGAGGCAGATAAGCCAGAGACCAAGAAATCTAGGGTCCGAACCACGTACAAGTATGGCATACTTAGAGAGCCAGCTGAGTTTCTTCAAGAGGCGCTCAAAGCCAAACACCCCGTAGATAGTAACAGCTTCCTCCATGAAGCCACGCTTGAAGCGATACAGGAGGTCGTTGCAACTGACCCAGTGGTGTTGGCCAAACGCAGATTGCAAGTGATCCTCAACCTGAGAAACTTGGCAAAAGAGCTGGCTCCGAGGGACCTTGAGATAAAAGATAGCATGCACCCCCAAGTCAAAAGCAGGGTTGATAAAAAACATATCGCACTCTTCCAGCACCTCCTTGAGAAGCTACAGTATGATGACTTAGCAGTGGTTGATATGGTATCTAATGGGATTCCGCTAGTGGGCATGCAGCCAGCCCCTAAACGTTACAGACCATTGGTAGTCCCAGCAACCATGACTCAAGAAGAACTGGAATCTTCAGCCCTGTGGAGACGTAAGAGCATCATGGGCTCCAAGCCCGACTTTGAGGGTGCCGACGAGACTGAGTTGGAAAATGCTGCTGCAAAAGAAGTGGAAATGGGGTTCTTGGATGGGCCATACTCTGAAGCAGACTTGGACAAGTACTATGGTCATCAGAAATGGCTCCTTAACCCCCGCTTCGCATTGCGCCAGGGTCTTGACAAGGTCCGGGTCATAGATGATGCGAAAGCCAGCGCACTTAACTGTGCCTACTCGTCCACCTTTAAACTGCAGTTGCAAGACACTGACTACATAGCTGCCATGATTGGGGCTGCCTTGAAGAAGCAAGCCAGCAGTGGCTCGCAGGACTCTTGGAAGGGCCGCACTCTTGACTTGAGTAAAGCCTACAAGCAGCTAGCAATCTATCCTGATCACTCACACTTAGCGGTAGTGGGTTTTCCTTCAAAAGGTGCTTGGAAATTTTTCAGGTCGATCGCCCTCCCCTTTGGGGCGACAGGCAGCGTGTATGGCTTTGTGCGGGTATCCCAAGCTCTTTGGTTCATTGTCACGAAACTCTTGAAGGCCATCAGAAAAAATGAAGCCAGCAGTGGCTCGCAGGACTCTTGGAAGGGCCGCGCTCTTGACTTGAGTAAGGCCTACAAGCAGCTAGCAATCTATCCTGATCACTCACACTTAGCGGTAGTGGGTTTTCCTTCAAAAGGTGTTTGGAAATTTTTCAGGTCGATCGCCCTCCCCTTTGGGGCGACAGGCAGCGTGTATGGCTTTGTGCGGGTATCCCAAGCTCTTTGGTTCATTGTCACGAAACTCTTGAAGGCCATCACTGCACACTACTTTGACGACTTTCCCATGATAGAGAGAGAGCCGGGAGCTAGGATACTGTCATCATCCTTCGGGGCAGTGCTGGACCTCTTGGGGTGGCAATTTGCAAAAGAGGGAGATAAAGCTGGCGACTTTGCATCCGCTTTGACGCCTTAGGAGTAACCGATTCCTTGTTGTACTCCCCCAAGGGTACCTATGAAGTTGCTAACAAAACTTCACGCATTGAGAAGATTTGCAATACCCTGAGTAGCATCGAATCCTCTGGGAGCATCGCAGGTGCGCAGGCCTCGGAATTGCAAGGCCTCCTCAACTTTGCTTGCAGCTTCTTTTGCACCAAGGCTGTTCGCCAGCTAGTGTCGGCCTTTGCCCCATTGGCTGACAGCAATCGCCCGAAGACGCAAGAACGCCTAAGAGCTTTGTGTGCATATATGCCAAGAAACTAGTCACGTGCTTAGGACCTCGCGCCCATAATGCTAATGACTCTAACTCCCCCATCCTAGTCTTCACAGATGGAGCCTTTGATGATGGTCACGCGTCGGCAGGGGCAGTGGTCATCGATACGCAGACAGGTCAGGGTACGTGCTTTGAAGTCGAAGTGCCAGAGCAGCTCTTGTCCAAGTGGTTAGAATCGGCTGACCAAGCGATTAGTCAGATTGAGCTTTGGGCCTTTGTTGCAGTCCGATGGCATTCTCGACAGGCTTGGGCAAATCGTAGAGTAATAGCCTGGATAGATAATGAAGCAGCTAGGATCAGCTTGATAAAATCATCGTCTCATTCACCTAGCATGGCTGCCATGTGTCAGGTGTGCTGTGACATTGAGGTAGCTCATCCTTGCATGTTGTGGGTTGAAAGAGTTCCCTCTCACTCCAATCCGGCGGACATGCCCTCACGGAACCAAGTGAGGAAAGCAGCCAGAGTTCTGGGCCTCTTGACCTCCCCAACTCTTCGAAGTGATGCAGAGCTGGTGCAAGCAGTGCTGGCTACAATGCAACGGCCTTTCACTGTTCTCCACTAGCAGGGGCACAATCCGAGAAGCAGTCAAAGTGATATACCAACAAACTCCTTGGTATCGCTTACTGTTTCCACACATAGCTGAACGCAACTGACTTTTGCGTGAGAGATTTGCCCCGGACTCCAACACACTTCAATAATCAAGGACAAAAAGGAATTAATACAGAGCGAACATCCGAAGAGCTGCTGCATTCACATATTTTTAAAGAATGAACTTTTAATCCTCCATTTTAAAACTTTTTCATACATATATGAATACTCTTGGAATATTGGTCGTCCTACCTCTCTCGGTTTTATACCCTGAGTATATCCTTCACGATCAATACCACGAGTAATGTGATAAAGTTTCGGAAAGCTGAGACATCTTCTGAATGTCTTCATCCTCTAACTTTGTCATAAGTAAGTAACTGGTATCTACAAGGCGCAACGGTAATAAGATGAGTGCTGTCACGAAGTGAGAGCATTATCTTTTAGAGTTGTGTAGTGCTTAACCCTGCTTGGGCAAGCGCGCCTTGTAGATATACCTGTCTCACTTTACCTCTTTCGTTTCACCGAAGTTTCAAATCCGTAATACGGAAGTCAGGCTCCGTTTCCTTTACCTGTAACACGGAAGTATGACTCCGTCTTTGGAGCTTTTGGTTTTTCTCGTCTCGAAACCAAACATGCTCAACTTCCTTTTTCCAAATCATTGCCAGCAGGGGAATCAAGATTTCACTGTAAGCATTTGGAAACTAAAGGACTTTTCTTTTGAAATCAGTTGCTGGATGTATCATGCACACATGTCATGACATGCATCGATTTTTACTTTTCATATCCCCGTTGTTTCCCTTCAAGGGCGGGGGGTGGGTTAAAAAACCCTTTCGTTCTGCGTCTCGGCCCACCCTTCCCAACCCTATTGAGGGGGCACAATCCGAGAAGCAGTCAAAGTGATATACCAACAAACTCCTTGGTATCGCTTACTGTTTCCACACATAGCTGAACGCAACTGACTTTTGCGTGAGAGATTTGCCCCGGACTCCAACACATTTCAATAATCAAGGACAAAAAGGAATTAATACAGAGCGAACATCCGAAGAGCTGCTGCATTCACATATTTTTAAAGAATGAACTTTTAATCCTCCATTTTAAAACTTTTTCATACATATATGAATACTCTTGGAATATTGGTCGTCCTACCTCTCTCGGTTTTATACCCTGAGTATACCCTTCACGATCAATACCACGAGTAATGTGATAAAGTTTCGGAAAGCTGAGACATCTTCTGAATGTCTTCATCCTCTAACTTTGTCATAAGTAAGTAACTGGTGTCTACAAGGCACAACGGTAATAAGATGAACCTGTCATTGAACTTGATGACCAAAAGGCAATGGACCAGGCGCGCAAAGCTGTTGTAGCGAGCGTCACTCGCCACTTTCGTCGTTCCCCATCTCCCGAACCAACAGGGAATACCAATGACGATGTTGACATGGGACTCTCAGCCCCTCGCCGATCGCTCAGAACAATTGTCGACCTCGGTCACCTGGCAAACCTTGGAAACAGTTCAATGGTGGTGCCGAGATGAACCATTCCCTGCCCAAGACTCAGCAATAGCAGCTTGGATAAGTGAACAACTCCCCGGTGCTGTTGCTTTAAAGGTCGACTCCCCAATTGGCATGCTAATAGCATTAGGTGCGCTTGTGGCCTTGCCACATTCCCCCATCAGTTTGGCGGTTGCCTGTTCTGCCTCAGCAGCGCCGGGTGTCGGACAAGGACCCCATGCTTGGTCCATCATGTTCCCTACTACTTCCAGAGTCACCAACACGGTCTATGAGAGTCTGGTCGGTGCTTTCTATCAGGATTTAGTCAGCTTCGCTGCCACGGACCAAGAAGGGCAATGGTTTTTGGCACGGGAAATCACAACGAGTCGAGAAATGAACCCCATGGCTTTCGCTATCTTTACTGGTATGATGCTGATAAGAGAAAGGGGAGAAGCCCTGAAGAAAAAGCAATGCCCGCTGGGCATCGTCCGAGGGAGTCTGCCAAAGCTGTATATTAGCTGCGTATAATCGAGCGCATGCCATGATGGAATTTGTTCCATCCTTCGCTAAAGCAGAACCACGGCGCGCCCCTGGGCAACTACTAATGACCAACACGAACCACCAGAGAAGTGTTCTTAGCAACGCTGCTACTGTTTGGCCGGACTTTCCTGCCAACGCCGCTAATCCGGCATTCGTGGAGGATGAAGAGGGAGGGGCACAGACTAAAGGATCAGGCAAGCAGAGCCAAGGCAAGGCGCAGGTAGTTGGCCCACAGGGGTCTTCTGCCTCGTCCTCCCAGTACCTCACACATGTACCGTTGAAGGTGGAGAACACGGTTAAGCTGCCACATGTTATAGATCATTTCTGATCCAATCGGGAGTGTCTTTCCTGTCAGGCAATGATCGATATAGCGGCCCACAGAATTTTGAGGCTTACGCCCGGGCTAATGTTGGTCTACCATCATCCTGTCTCCCGTGGACATGAGAGGGTTGGTAGGCGTGGCTCAGGTCCCAGTCAGGAGTTGGCCGTATTGACACTAACTCACTTGGAGTGACAGAGAGTTGTGATCAGTTTGACCGGCGAATTATCTCGGACTCGGCAATGCTCGCCAGGCTGCGTGGTGATCGGATCTGTGAGGATCCTCTCCTGTTGGCGTTAGGATGGGCCAGCAACTCTCCCCAGGGCTGCCAAATTCTGCGGTTGCGTTTGATGTTGGTCGAAGCCCGCAGCCTTCAACCCCATGTCTTGGATCATTGGTGTTTCCCTGGAGGCAGATTTATGATTTATGGGCTTCTGTGGGGCTATGGACTAGACAACCAGAGACGGGCGCTTTGGGAGGTTCGACCGAGCACTCAGGACCCAGGCTGTTATTTGTTGCGCACTGATAGAACTCTCCCTGAAAGAGTATCTTTCCCAAACAATAAGGCCCACGTCATGTGGCCCTTGCGTCGAGGACATTTCTATGATTCCTGGGCTATTGTGAGCCAAAAGCTGCAACCAGAGAGGCTATCCTGGGAAATCGAACTCCGGACCCCATTGGCCTAAGTGATGACTGCCTTAGGAAAGTAGCTACTCAGCTCCCTGCCCCCTGAATGGCCCCTGGCGCGTTTTGTGCTCCGCCTTCCAAGCGCTTCTTCCATCTACAAGCAAACAATGGTCAGAGGTACACTGGAAAAAAGACTCAATGACCCGCATGCCACCCTACAAAAAGCAGATATCACAGCCTGGTTCCGGTGGCTGAACTCATTGCATCCCTTTTTTCAGGTGTCAGTGAGATCGGCTTTAAGGAGTGGGAGCTTTTTGAGGATCATCAATTCTGGTGTAAGAGCCTGATCACCGAACTGGCAGGTGCGGTCCAGGCGCTTAAGAAAACTCGGGCGGGAACAATCATTGATCCGCAAAGCAGATGCGCCTCGACTATGCAGTCCTTTGTGATGATACATGATGTTGAATCTGTTATGTCCAAGGGCAACCTGCCTTTTCGGAACACGAAGGCATATTTTCCATTTTTGCATTCCTCAAGGTAGTGTTCACCAACGCCAGGCGGCTGCGATTCTTGGGATCATGGCAAGATGCTACGTTTGCGCCCGATGGCTTAGTTGTAAAGGAGAAGGAAGATGAGAAGGATCCTTGCAGCTTGCCAATCATCGAGCAAGGAAATGCGGAGGTCCCTGCGCTTAAGCAGCATGTCATTGGTGCGACAAGATTTCCGTTGACTCGTAAGCTTGTTGGCTCTGGTCTGTTGGCTAGCAAAGTGATTGAGCTCCTTGCAGGACGCTTGAACCCAACAACCTTGCATATTGAGATTCGGGCGCCAATCCTCGACCACTGTCCGGCTGCAGGCAGCGCCCCTCATTTTGATGGTGACCGCATTGAGAACTACATCCCCAGTAATTGGGACCTGATGTCGGTGACCCCCGGAAAATTCATGTCCATTGGCGCGAATCTGGGCGTAGACACTCCTTCCATGGATGTTTTGGCGCAGTATGGTGATTACCTGTTTGTGGGCCTAAATTGTGAAGAGGCCATTAAGAGCAACCTGGAGAGATTGTTTCCCCATGATGGAGTGCCTTTGACACGCCGATGTGGGCGCCTCCTGCCCAAACCAACCACGAGTACCATCAAGCGTGGTTTGAGTCCATCACTCGGCAGAGTAGGAATCCCATCAAGGATGCGTGGTATAGGATAGGAGAACTGAGTGACAATGGATATTTCGACAAACAGGAGTACTTGCCTTGGACCAGGTTTGTCGCTCTCATACCAGCGGACGATCGTCTGCTGCGTCCAGCAGCGCTAGGTCGAGTGGACCGTGATCTGCTTTCGGGCAGACCTCCGCAGCCGTTTTCGCCTAGCCTAAATGGCTATCCCGGGGCGGGGTGGGGCAGGTTTGCTCACAGGAGTGTTCCTGCACGCGTCCGGCGCCATGGCGTAGGAGGCTTCTCTGATATTGGAAGTACTTCGATCTCTTCTGTTAGCTGGAGGCTCTGTGCCTATGGGGAGCATGCCAACAACTCTCAGTATGACGAGTGGCTCATGGTTTCCGCTGCCGCTCGGGGATTTGACGCTCCTCAACGTGGCGTTGAGGCGCTTGTAGTTTCCGAATCCCAAGGACGCGCAATTGTGGGGCAACCTAGGCTTTGAAGCAGAAAGGGAGGTGCGAAGAATAGCAGTGACTGTGCCCTTTTGCCCATATGAACAGAAATCTGCAATATTTCCCGGAGCGCGGCAGCTTGACAAGCTGGCTGCGACAGAAACGCCTAGCCTTAGCCCAGGCTTTTGCTGGATGTTTCTGCTGCAGTCTGCTTGACGGTATTGCATACCGTGACCATGAAAGGGCATTGGTGCTCTGCCAAATTGGTAATGAGTGCATGTTGAGCTCTGACTAGGAACTCGTAGATCTCAGTCATGGTTTGAAGAGTGTCTCCTTCGAACTTCTTGCCGTCGTAATTTCCACAGGGAGTAATGCATTTAATGCATTGGAATGGGTTCTTGCCGTCGTCAAAGGACCCAAGTTTCAGGTGTATCGAAGCACAACGAGCTTGTTCCCATGAGCATGAGTACTGAATGGTGCCTGTAGTCCCTGTGGGCTTCTCTGCAGATACAGCCGGTCCATTCAATGCTCATTGAGGCGACGTCGCAGGTTTTACTGACCTTGGATGGCAATACGGAACCTTTCATAGGACCCTGAACTTCATGGACGGGACTTCGCAAATCCTGGAAGGTTGGTGGTGGCGCTTGCATATATTTGGAATGCGCTTCTGGTGCATGGCTGTCGATTGTTGATTCCCTCTCTCATTGGGGGGGCTGGGGCCCCCCCATCTTTGCGGTTTGCTTTCGCCGCTTTTACATCTTCGCGGTCGCTATACCAGTGGTGATACAGGTTTTCGCTTTCTTTCGCTGTACGAAGCTGCAACGGTGGGATACGTATGGATCTGGTCATGCCATTGCAGAGGATGTCGCCAGGCAATGCACAGCGTCGGATATAAGATGTCAAGCAATTAATTGACGATCTAAGACGATGATGCCCGGTTGATCGTCTTCTGAGATGAGTGAGTGCGGAGTTTCACACGTTTCACCTAGTACAAAGATAGATAGTTTCACGAGTAAGATGGCTTTTGTGGTGCTTGGTTTTGGTGCTTGGGCTGGTTCGGCTGGTTGGCTTGTTTTGTTTGGTTTGCCCTTTGTTTTTGTTGTTTCTTGTTTCTGGTTCTGGTTTCAGTCATCTTACTTGATATAGAATTAGTGAAACATTGATCTCTATTGCAGTCTACCTGGACATTTAGTGACTTGCGTTTCGTGCGCAATAGGCACTACCCGGAAAAAAAACAGAAAGGCCTGTTGTGAGCGCGGAAAAGCAAGCTTTTTTTGGATATCAGACCACACAATGCTGTATATGTATTTGTTTTTGCGCTCACAACAGGTTTGTAATCATTGTTGTTTTAGTTATGTATTTAGTATGTGCCTGAAAGAAATAAATGAGCATGTCCCAAAGACATGAACGACCATGGCTGTCTGCTGTTTGTCCTTTATCTGACATCAAAAAGATGTCTGCTTGACAAGATTGGATTAATCTGGATTAATCCTAGGAACTCTAAACAGTGAACAAAAACCAAAAAAACCAAAAAACCAAAAAAAAACCAAAAAACACAAAAAACCCAAAAAACCCAAAAAACCTAAAAAAACGAAAAAAACCAAAGATTTCCAGACTAGTCTGAAGGGGGCCGATATCTAAGTAGTCCCCAAATCATTGTTTTTTTTGTTTTTTTTGGGTTTTTTGGGTTTTTTGGGTTTTTTGTGTTTTTTGGGTTTTTTGTTTTTTTTTGGTTTTTGTTCATTGTTTAGAGTTCCTGGGATTAATCCAGATTAATCCAGTGAGCCCCAAAATGCTCTAAGTACCCTGGGTTCCAGTGCCCCACCCTCACCTGACCCTACATCAAACATATAGGAAGCATCGGTTACGTAGTAAAACCGCATATAATATGAGCTTTAGCTAGGACTATGTAACTTACCCTCATTCAAATAATCTCCAATTTTGTTTAATCATAAGCACCATAGATAGCAATTGACAGTACCATAACCACCACGATAACAATAATGACCATCATAACTCATGAATTACAACATAGGTCATTATATCTAAAAGAAATTATTTTGACCAAAATTAGACATAATGACCATCTAAACCATAATTGACAAAGCATAACAGCTATGACTAATTAAAACATCAGCCATATATCAATGTCAAACCTGTGCTTTTGGAGGCTTTGGTATTTTGGCAGTGGCAACAGTCTTGACCTTTATGGCTTAAATGTATTTAGGTGGCTGCTGATACTGTAGTTACCATGGTTGCTTACAGTTCTTTGGTTACTTATGGTCACTTTAGACTATATATTGTTGTTGTTACCTACTGCTGATTCTTCACCATACTAGTGGCTCATAACCACTCATTTCCATGGTGTTGCCTGATTAGTCCATGGAGCCAATCTGAATTGCGATGATAGCCATCTAGAAACGACATGCTCAGAATATAAATGCAAATATGGGGCAGGGGCCTGTGAGTTCCATGCAAACCCGAAAAACTATATTGGTACTCATCACTTCAAATGTTGATGCTTGGGCAATGTCACTGAGTTTTTTGGTCCATATAGAAAGTATGGATAATATCATGGTCATTTGTGGTGATTTGTGGCGATTGGCTGGTGGCAAAGGATTTGATTTAATGGTAGTTCTGGTGGTTGCTGTATTGGCTGTATTGTAGTTACTGCAAAAATGTTTGCATAAGTCCTTTGGGGGTTGTATCTAAAGGATGGAAGACAAGACCCAAGTTACTGAGCTATTAGTTGTTTTAGTGCCATGTATATAACAATAAGATGTTCCACCTCTGTCATTTTTTCTAAAATGGAACCCATCTGAAGAGATAATGTCAGCCTAATAGGTTCCAACTCAGCCCAAAGAAATTGAATTGCAAACAGTATTTGCATCCTCGGTGAAGCATCATAATATAGCCACAGGGGATTCACCTTACATGTACATCTCATCCCAATAGAACCCATCCATATACAAAGTAATACAAAGTAGCACAGTAATACAAAATAATACAAAGTAATGCAACATATGACTACAAGTAATATGTAGTGTGCTGCCTAGTGGAAGCTGGCTAGTGCACAGCAATGCTCTCACCATCTCTCACCCCAGCTTATTCAAACAATTTATGAAACCATTGATGACATTGTTAGCCCAATAAGACTTATCCACATACAAATGTTGTGTAAGGGCTGTAAGGGCCCATGAATTCCATGAACCCAGCAAACTGAGAGGGTGCTAACTTTCACTACCATAACCAAGTCCTCACACCACTTTTCTAGTTGGCTAACTTGCCATTACATAATTGTCCAAAATCCCGCGCTCACAACAGGCCCCTCTCAAAAAAAAATAGACGCATCTCTTTCACATCTTCAGGCGTCCCTGCATCGGGTCGCCATGGACTTCCCGGCACATTCTAGCTGCCTCTGATGGCTCCGCGCACCGGTACCACCATCTTCCCAGACACCTGTGCCAGCCGCCAAGTTCACACCAATGCGACATCAATGCGACAACTATCTCTGCATTTTGTCTTCATATGCCACATCAAGGGTCGCAGGTGACACATCGACAATAAGATCACTGAGAGCCAACCGAGGCAACCTGGTACAGATCTCCGTCACCCAGACAAAAAGGTAAAAGCCGACTGTAAGGTCGAATTTGTTCCAAGATCTCAACAAAACTAACGACACTAGAACGCAGAAGAGTTCCACAGCATCGATGCTGTTTAGAAGACGGTCATGTCAGACGCCAATCAAATCTTTGCTGCCTGCCTTGGACAGCAGAGAAACGCAAGTTCTAAGGCAATTCTCTTCATCCGTGTGGCTCAAATCCCTCAAAGCTTTCCAGCCAGTAAAGATGTGCAGGCGCCGTGTGGACTCTGACCGACATTGCGTGTGAAATGCCAAGAACCCAGAAAAACGCTCAAGACTGAACGAAGAAGAAAAAACTGACCAACCTGACAAAATGCCATTCATCAGACAACGTAATCTATGATCTACGAACAGACACGATACAAGTCCACGGTAGTGAGTGCCTTTCTACAGTCTTTTCTCATGTTTCATGTTGTCGGACAGCTGGCTTCTGGCCGGGGTGTAGTGGTTTGTGTGGTGTGTGTTTTGTGCTCGGCTGGTTTCGAGCTGTGCGAAGAATGAGCTTAATTCGTGTTTGTGACCGGTGTGTGAAATGCACCACAAGGAGAAGAGACACCAAGTGTGAGCGCATGACGGCAGATTTCAAGCTTGTTTCACTTTAAGTGATTGTCCTTTTGCGCTTTTGTAAGACCTGGAATCCTGGCCGGGGGATCATGGCCGCTGGTGGTGGTTTGGTTTTTTGTTGGATCACGGAGCCTGGAATGTATTTAGATGAAAATTCGAACAGTGTGGAAAGGAAGAACGATCTGTCGCCGGGGTCTGTGCCTTTACCGTCATACAAGGGTATGACCTTGGCTGCATGTCCCTTGACGGCATGTTGCCATGATTTCCTTGAGGTATGGATATTTTTCAAGCAGCGGCTGTGATGATTTCTTATGTCTTTCTGGCTTGGCTTTCGTTAATTGATTCGCTGGGTGGGGGGCCCTCTCCTTTCTTTCAAATATTTTCGCATTGATTCTGGAGGGTATAGGAGATATGTATGTCATCTCTTTGGTTTTGCTTGCATGTACGAAGGGAGTCTGGCATAAAAGAGGAAGGATGTTGCGCGGCATCAACTTTGTACTGGAACTTTGACAAATCTCAATCGATGCGGAATGGAGGCATGTGATGGCGAAAGATGATGATGACTGGCACCTCGTCAACTGAGCAAAATGAGTGCGGAGTTTCACCTAGTCCTTTTTGATGGCATTTTTTTTGCTGATGTGCAATATAGTGATGTTTAGTGTGCATTCCTTGGTTTGGGTTGCTGTGGGGGGCCAATGCTGTTCCCCGATTTGACGCAAATAATGGAGAGATGAAAAAATTTAATGAAAGCGCCTTATCAAAAAAATATATAATTTCAAAAAATATATTCTGACTTTTAAAGAGTAACAAGTCTGAGTGTATCTTGATATTCCTCAATTCTATAAAAGGTGAATTGTAATTCTATTTTTTTAAGTATCAAAGGATTATTTCCCTTTGGCTTTCCTCTCACCTACACGCGTGCGGGTTTATCGTCAAGCTAGCAGGTTGCGGTATGTAAAGGAAATAAGCGCGAATTCTTTGGAACAAAGATGAATGCATTATTTTCTCCAAGCATAATTACCACAGTAGTGGTAATAGCAACCTTCTCTTCAAGTTTCACCTTGTCCCTTTGTGCGCTGTAGTGCTCTGGGGTGGAGTGTGAAGCTTCTTGTTAGAAAGCTGTGAATGTGTATGAGCACTGGGTCAAGTGACGGATCCAGTTTCAACTCTCTCACTTGCACTTTTTGACTACAAGGGATACTTGAATGTTTCTTGTTGACTTGAGTCCTTACTTGAGAGTTTGCCGCATGTCACCTTTGCTTTCCCTTGGACATGTGGATTATGTATGTCCCCTCAAGTTTTCGATCTCAAGGGTTTTTCACCCACCCACTTCGTCCCACCCTTGGGGCATTTCAACGGGCGCGCTGAAAACATGATCGGTGCATCCTTGTCAAAGCTCTGTTGGAAACAAGTGCCGACAAGTTGGAATCACGTCCCAACTCTTGCTGTTCCCCCATTCGACGCAATTAATGGAGAGATGAAAAAGAAAAAAATAATGAAAACGCCTTATAGAGAATATATATAATTTAAAAAAATATATTCTGACTTTTAAAGAGTAACAAGTCTGAGTGTATCTTGATATTCCTTAATTCTATAAAAGGTGAATTGTAATTCTATTTTTTAAGTATCAAAGGATTATTTCCCTTTGGCTTTCCTCTCACCTACACGCGTGGGGGTTTATCGTCAAGCTAGCAGGTTGCGGTATGTAAAGGAAACAAACCATCATCCTTGAAGTGGAGATGGTGGCCATGCTCGTGGCGGCTACTGTTTAACAAAATGTTCTGAGTTCAAAGCGGACATTTCCTTCACTGACAACGAACCGGTTCGGAACAGCCTCGTCAGAGGTCATTCGCAGAACCATTTTGTGAGCTGTCTCATGGAGTTGTTCTGCTTGAACAAGCCAATTGTCAAGTTTGGCTGGAGCGAGTGCCTAGCCAGTCGAATCCAGCTGACAAACCATCCAGGATGGAATGCGCAGAAGTCCTGGGCTGCACAGCCAGACTGAGAGTCAATGTGATGGATGTATGGGTCAATTCGGCCCAGAATACAGGGGGTGACAGCGCGGCCAAAGATTGACCCCAAGTCTCAAAAAAAGAAGAAGCGCTGCTTTGCATTGAGTGAACTGTGTGCTGTTTTGTCGCAGAGAATATGACGTATTTCATGCCTGCCTGATGAAGTTTTCTTCGCAAGACAAAACAGATGAAAGAGTGTTAACTCTTGAAATGCACACAGCGAACCGCTAAGTACCTTGCTGTCTTTTCACTTGAGTCCTTTGCGCTGCAGTAGTCAAGTCTGTTGTGATCCTCATCGCCCTGCAGTGCGGCTCAAGGACCAAGTGATCAAGAGCCAACATGCACATCATGTAATGGGAGGGCATGTTGCATGCCAAGTGATATTTTCTTTTTCGGCCCTACCTCTCTCACCCTTGATCAAGGATCTTTGGGACAATTCTGTGGACAAGTGTCCTGACGACCAGTGTCGTGTCAATCGATTGGACATTTTTTGATTTTTCCTCGCTGGGTTTTTTCTTGATAGTGCAAGTTGAGAGGTGTCAGTCATTGACTTCATTAGGGACTCATCAGTTTGAGGGTTACCCATGATACGTCAAGTAGCGTACATTTTGCACACGTTTATGACGTTAGTTAAAGTTACTCATGGGTCTGTGCATTCTTCGATGTTATATCGAGCGCGTGTCACAGTCTAGGTGCTCACCTTTACCCGTGACAGCGCGGCCGAAGATTGACCCCAATTCCCAAAAGAAAAAAACGCTGCTTTGCATTGTGTGATCTGTGTGCCGTTTTGTCAAAGAGAATAAGGATTCAGCCACATTTCATGCTCCGCAATTTTTGATTTCGGCAGGAAAACAATGTGGAATTGGACTATGTTGGTATGAATGCATCTGCTGGCGCAAATCATCTTTGCTGAATGATCAAATGATGTTTTTTTGGCGCGTCACCAAGTGAATGGGTAATTCATCATGCCGCTATGTAGCGTTTTTTGTACAGACAAAATTTTAACAAAACAATGGTCATGGAGACTGTGTATAATTCACATTCGCGTTCACCCGTTAATGTACAAAATTCTTCAGCTTTTTCTTTTCAAACTTTGTTAGTTCCTCCTTGCAATTCGGCACAAATTTTTTTGTTTTGTTCGCTTCAGACCAGCTTTAGCATTGTGCTTCGCAAGCCGCTATATCGAACAGCAAAAATGAAGACTGAAAAAATTCCTCTTGCCATGGACTCACAATGACTTACACACGTGTTTTGATATCAAAGTCCAATGTTTGACGATCTGGATTTTTTGACCATTGGAAATTCAAGAAGGGCTTCGCGGCCTGCAATTTCGCGTGCGGTTTTGCAAATCTGAACCTGCAAAAATGGTTTGAAAATTTCAGGTTTGACGGTTTTGACGTGCAAATGTGATTTTCGCGGCACTGGGATGAATTTTTGTTGCTGTTGCTTCGATCTTCCAAAGGTCTTTTGCCCTTGTCGGTTGAACGGTTTACGTGATTCTCGCCGCAACAGTGTGCAATTTTTTCTCGTCGCGTTCAGCCGGCCTCCGTACCTGGCCGCCTGAAGAGCCCACCTTTTCGACCACCTCAAAGGACAAAACTATGCAAAGTAATCAATTCGTGCGATTCCTACCAGTCACGCACACATACACATGATTGATTTTCTTTGGTGTCTGTTGTGACAGTTTAGGCACAAGGTTTTTTCTTGTCCGTCGGTGTATCCATGAAGGCGCGACTCACAGAATCGTTTGCCCCATGCAGATAATGTCTGTTGGACGCTTTCAAAATCCCCAAACCATGTGGCTTCAGTGGCTTCAGTGGTTCAATGTTGATGTTTTCGTCATGGGATAAATTTCCGACCCCTTGGCAATGGTGCATTGTTGTGACCAGATCTGCAACATACCCTCAGCCAAATGTTCGGCAACAAGAAGCAGCGGACTTGACAGTTGGATGTATTTCTTTCTTACTTAACACAAGACAAACGTTTGAATCTATTATTGGTCTTGATTGATATTCATGTTTGTTTCGTCATATTTTTTTCAATTTTCTTGGTTTGGACACGGCCGTTGAAGCTGTCAAATTGGTAAAACCAGGCTGGAAAATGAGTGGTTTGTTTTTGTGATCGAAGTACAGTAAATTTTTGGGGTGTGATTTTTGACAAACGTGGGACAAACCCCGCAGTAGGGTACGTGCCACTCGCCAATTTGGTGAAGGCGGATGTCGGTAAATTCCCTTTCAGGGCATCTGTTTTTAACGGTATCTGAAAGAGCATCGGACGCTTCATACGGACACCGGACAAGTATCTAAGCGCGTGAAGGGGACAGGGATGCTCAGAAAGGAGGTGAGACAAAAGCGATCGCATGGGAGAAGAGAATTATAGGAATTGAACAAATGACTTAGAAGTATGTGTGCTGGACATACTTCTTCATTTGTTTCCCCACCCCGAACATTTCTATGACTATTGGAATGCC
>VSDK01001649.1:144712-174217 GCA_009767595.1 Symbiodinium kawagutii | reverse complement strand
CTTCCTTCCTTGCTTCCTTCCTTCCTTGCTTCCTTCCTTCCTTCCTGCCTGCCTTCCTTCCTTCCTTCCTTCCTTCCTTCCTTGATTCCTTCCTTACTTCCTTCCCTTTCCTCTCTTCTACTGTATTATTAAATTATGTTTTTTTTTTGATGCTTATATGTTTTTTTCTTGATGCCTATTTGTTTTTTTTTGATCCCTATATGTTTTTTTTTTTGATGCATCTCCCGATTAATTAGTTGTTGAACCATATTTCAAACGTTGGCTGGAAGACCCCAGATCTTTGGGCTGGTTGTCATATACATTGAGTCTCCTTGATCCATCAATGTGACTGTGGGAGTTCTTCAGTCCAAACAAGGTCCCTGTAGTTTCCTAATTGGTTGAGCAAACTCCTCTTGGGCGTTCTTCATTACCCCTTGAGCTGCCGCAAAAATGAAGAGCTGCCGCAATTGCAACGATTGCGTTCGTTCATTCCGGATGCTCATCCCCACACAAAAGAGACATTGCAGGGGACAAAAATGACTTGCCAGTCACGAACTTTGGACAGCAAACGGCCTGTAAGATAGATCGGTGTGGCAATCAACAATCATAGAAGCGGACGACCAGCGCAAGAATGAGAGTAACTGACACTTGCTAGAGAGGTCAACACTACCAACCATCCAGCTACATCCAAGAATGGTTGAGTATAAAATCCACCAGCTAAATGACAATCACTGGGTATCGTTGGGGGATACCTGGATTGACATCAATGGACTTAGGGGTGCCTACTTTGTTGTACTTTCACATGATCAACCATTGATTAACCATTAGCCATTAGCCATAACCAGTATATGTTAGCGGTTGACCAACCATCCATCCATTGGTCAACCGTTAGTTAACCATGAGTCAATCATGAGTTCATCATGAGTTAAGCATTACTAACCACTATTATGAACCACTACCGTTATGCATTATTGATACCCATGAATTCACCGAACCCTCGAGCCAGTCCCACAAGTCACTCGTCCATCGAGTCTCGCTTCACCACATCCTGGCTGTCGACCAGGATGGTCATCGCGTTATCGTTGCTCTTCCGGTCACCAGCTGAGGGGCTCACAGGGAGGGCTCCCGACTTGGAATGCTTGGAGTTGTAGGTTTTAATGTACATAAAGATATGCCAATGTGTATATGCACAGGTATACCTACAGACATACTGTGTATATATACATATATATATATGGTACATACCGTCTGTGCGCCATGCATTGATGAATCTACAAAATTCTACAAATACGCATGTGTGTAGGTGTATTTATATGCTGCATAGCTGCTGTGTATCTGTGAATGCGTATGCAAATGCAATTTTACATTCGCACGGTTCACGTACGTGTTGCATGGACAAATGTGTATGTTTCGAGAAACATATGCATACATACACATCTCATGAGTGTGTGCATATAAACATATTGTGTATGTGCAACATGTGTACATGTCTATGTGTGTATGTTTCATGTGGCTATGTGCTCACAGCTACATATACAATATACATTCATGCACATACATACGTATATGAATCTATATCCATACATCTGTACGTGTATATATATATATGCTGTAAATATATGCATATTGATATATCTATATATTTATATACATGATTTTACATATTCATATGTATACATATGCGCAGTGGGTTCATGAATCTTCATCTGAGAGTGTGTGTAACCACAAATCTGAAAGCTTCGCCTTTCAAGTCAATATCACGGCGCTCATGCCTGTGTACATCATGGATGCATGTTCTTACCACTCACCTCATGATGTATCAGCAGTATCAATATTCTATGGCATACCATCTGGCGTATGACATCGTGCACAAGAGCTACCCCACACTACACAAGGACATTGTGTGTCAGAACTCTTTTTAGGATTCCTTTCAACAATCAAACAAAAAACGGAATGAATGTCCATCAACAGCAAATATGCATGCAAGCACAGTACGTTGCATCGCATTGCATTGCTGGCAGGTGGGGAGGCAGGCATGAATGAATGTGTTTATGCTTATATATGCATGTACTTGCATGCGTATCTGAATGACTGACTGCCATCGACTTAGGTTGATTAAATCAAATCAATCTACTGCTCATAACCATTTTACATCAATACTGCTATTGAATCCAATCACTATGATTAAATCAATCTACTATTTTACAAAGTCAAAAAAATCAGCCATTGAAATCCACCACTGCGGACATAACCTGAGCATGAAAAACACCGGTGCGACCAGCTATCCCAGTTGACTGCTGGATACGGCATCTCCACATGCCACTATACGGCATCTCCACCATCATCCTCCAACATCCTCCAACATCCACCAACATCCACCAACATCCACCAACATCCACCAACATCCACCATCATCCCCCAACATCCTCCAACATCCACCAACATCCACCAACATCCACCAACATCCACCATCATCCCCCAACATCCTCCAACATCCACCAACCTCATGAAAGTTCGATTTACAGTACGACTCGAAGACTTGCGGACGTTCTGCACGCCCAGGGACGATCTTCGAGGCCCAGAAGGAATGGAGCAGGTTGAGTCAACTGAAAAGAATATTTGAAGCCCAGAACTGCATCACCTCAGCTCCGGCTACAACACAACTGGATGTGAATGTTGCAGTGGCGTTTGTCTTTGTTTGCATAGATTGCTCATGATTGTATATATAATATGTGGGTGTGTGTGTATGCGTATGACTTCGTTTGACTTCATATACGTGAATCTAGCATCTACGAAAGGTTCTACTCTCACTCTGTTCCCTAAGGAACGACCAGATCAGGCCACATCCAAGCGCGAGTGGAGCAGCTGAAGCCATGCTCAACACCTCCAATATCTTGATGGTAAATCACCACCTGCTGATGGTTCAACTTAATTAAGATGGTTGATTGATTAGCATTAGCAATTTTCCATGAAAGAAAACATGGTGTAATTCGTTGTAGCTGTTTTCTTTGCCCACCAAATTCGCCAGGCATTGAGACCTGTCATTTCACAGGTGTGTCGCAACTGACGAACATGGGAAATACAAAACTGCAGATCTCTAGGACACTCAAATGAAAGTTTCATCTCCCAGCATGTTTGGCTGAAAAATGAGCGTGGCTGCTTGAGTCTGCATGATTTGTTCGCATTTTACAAAAAGATGCGATTGCGCAGAAGTACATCTATGCCGCTGTTCATGTTGGGTATACAGGTATACTGTACATTGTTCTGAAGACTGCCATGAACAGTCTCTCATATCGCCAAATTTTGTTGCATGCATTTTGTGGCTCAACTTCTAGAAACATAGTGGGTGAAAACCGAAACATGAAGAAATCTGTCAACAGCTGTTTGGATGTGAACAACAACTGATGATAATAGTAAAATCACATACCTACATTAAGTGCTGCAGTGCTGGTTGTTTGAGAGTTTCGCTTACAACTGCAGTTTCTTCTTGACCCCTACTGACTACTGAACCGAGCCAATAGAAAAGGGGCTGTTTCACGGTCGTCGCTGAGGACTTCTATTTCAGGAACCGGCTACACCGATCCCCTTGCATGACACTGTGAGTGACGCAGCAGGCTCACCTGAATAGCCCTCAGCAGTGTGCATCTTGGATGCCGTGGTATCAGAGATCATCTGTTCCAACTAACCAAACAACCAACCAATCCACCGAACAACCCACCTACCAACGAACTCTTTTGATGTCTCACTCGTTGCCAACTCCACCGAGTCGCGAATCATTGGGTTGGTCTTGTGCGAGGTCTGCATTACCGGCGCCGCGCCTGCAGCTACATCTGCTTGTCCCCCGTGAACCCGGTATTGCATTTCTCCCAAAACCAACAGTGACCATTTATTGCCACAGCCTCTGCGGCCAAAAAAAACATGAGTACAGGGCACTCTTGTCCACCGTGCTTCTGCAAGGTGATGTGGTTTCTAATTTTTTCGGCTATAGATCATCTTTGGTTGGTCTGGAGGTACTTCTGGTTCTGCACACCTCCAATCAACATGTCAAGTCGAGGGTGATAGATAAACTGAAGTGTTTCGAAATCCTCAACTCACAACCCTGACATGTCACCTGGAAGCAACCTCAAGAGCTAGGCACTGAGCCACCATCGGTTGAAGCCGCTACCATTGCAGCTACCCACTGCACAAGCCCTGCAAATCAATTTACACTTTGACACTGCAAGGTTTGGATCGGCGACTGAAGCATCGCCCGCCCCAAATTTGGGACTGCTGGGTACACCTAGAACGTAGGTGTAAGAAATTGTTGATGATTAGGGAACGTGATGGCAAACCTATTCATGCTCTCAGCCCAGCCCTTACCACCCAAAAACGAGATATTCCGCCAGTGCTTCCGATGGCTGAAGATGCATGACAACTCTCTTGCTAGAGATTCGACCGGACAAGTACTTGGAGGATTTCGACCAAAACGGAGATCACAAAGCTATCTCTCTCAACCTCCAAACAACCATGCCTTGCAATGCTCACACCGTTAAGCATGTTTTGGTGAAGGTCCTTATGCTGTCACACGTCGTCCCTTACTGTTGCTTAATATACTCTTAATATGAACACCGACGTACTTTAAATTCCTCATCGGTAACCAGGTAGCAAGGCCCAGCGTGACTGGCGCTAGAACGAAAAAGCTATGAACGACAGGGGTCACGAAAAGCGCGAATCCTCGCAATTGGCAGGGGTAGATCGCATCATCAAAAACTCATGATCAAGATTAATGTTAACCCGGGATCAATAAACCCCTGTTTGATGAATAGGGCGAATCCCCCAAAAGCCTTGGTTTCCCATTAAAATGATACTCCCCCAACTAATCAACCCATGGCTTTTTAATCGGGGTTAACATTAGTCTCAACCCATGGCAGGCGCAGTCTCGGAAGTTTCCATTGTTAGACTCCTCTTGACGCCAAAAGGTTTATGGCATCAACGGTGTGCTACCAGGGATGGTCGAACTGCATGTTGGTAATGACATAATGTCAGGATAGGAGTTAAAACCTCACAATTTTGGTCGGCGGTACCCGCTTGGTAGCATCATCATTTTGGTGACAAAAGTCAGCAATAGCTGCTGATTCCGGGAGACCGCAGATGCAGCCATGCAGCCATCCCAACATCGAACCTTCACCAACCACCACTAACCACCACCAATCCTCATCCTTGTGAGTGCCATCCCTGCCACCATGGATCTCCAGGCCTGGATTAGCTACGCCTGCACAGCACCGCGAGTTCGGCTTATGAGCATGGTCTCTAGGGAACCCCAGCTGCATTCAACTCACTGAGTTGGTTCATGTGAAAGTCAAGTAGGGTGAAGCAGTTTTCCCATCCAACAGTTCTGGGAGAAGCTGTTGCTGTCAACGATGAAGCGTGATGACAAACAGTATTTTTCAAATCTGCACTTGATACAAGGGCTGACATTGAAGAGTGAGTAGGAATCTGATTGCAACAAGTTTAACATCTTGCGATGCATGGGAGATTCAAGATGGCTTAACAATGGTGAGTTGTGAAGGGAATGACAATCAACAAAGACTAATCCAAGCGTAAGGAGTGAATGGTGGTACCCTCAACTCGGTCGGTGGTATGCTGATCTCACCTAGGCCTAGGGATGTTCCAGTGGTGGATGAACACCTGGATAGAAAATCAACAAGGAAACCATCCAACCATGGCCGTGTTTTGCCAGGTTCATCTACGAAAAAGGCTAAGCAGGTTCGTCTACCAGGTCAATCTCAAAGTTCATCTACCAGGTGAATCATGGTGAATCTACAAGGTTCCAGGTCCCCAGGTTAATAAGACGAGCAAGACGAGCAGGGGCTACACACCGTGGAACCTGGAGACCCACTAGTCAGGTCGACGCGGGTGGCAGGCACCTGAGGATTCGGAGGTGGTGCCCACGTGAAGGTCCACGAGTTGGCTGTCTGGCTCGCGGCACCGAGCGGCGGCTCGGAGCATGTGGTGGTTGGAGCCGGTCATACGAGCAGCCGCTCTGAAAGCTTCAAATGGCGAGCTGGGTCAAGCAGTTGATCAACCAATTTTCTAGGGATAATAACCAACCATTTCATAGGGAAAACAATGGTGTATAGTAGGGGAACCAGGGGTACGGGGTGAACTGACCCATAGCCAAATGAAAATCCGGATGATGATTTTTCGCAAGATCAAACTGTTGGATAGATGGCTTTGAAGATTGACAATGGCTGAAAAATACAATATGCTGCTTAGTGACGTTAAGTAATGTTTAAACTCTTCAATGATCTGGATTGTTTCCAGTCCTCATGAAACTCCCCTGGCTGTTCTCGTTCACTCTCCAGTGAATCCCAAGTGGATGCTGGACATTGCGAGCCTAGCATGGGGTGTCCTGCTTGAGCGATCCAGATGACATGCAACCACCAAGCTGGTTGGATAACCGCAGCTACGGTCCAATCGGAGGGTCAGCTCATACCTATGGATCTCCGCAGCTACTTCGGAATCTAACAGAAGCCGAGAATTGACGAGCAAAGATAATCATTTGGATGAGCGTCCCCAGTTAGTATGTGCTTCAATCACAGGGGTTCGTTCAGCTGCCAGGCACCACAGCTTCCCACCTTCAACTCGGAGAGCCGTAGGAGGTATGAAACACGTGGCATCACGGCCGTTGAAAGCAGCCATACACATCCGGGTGCAGAAGAAATCCACCTCTGCGGCTTCAGAGTCATGCCGAGCACTCATTTTGCATCTCGATCATCTTGACAAGAATGATTTTCACATATGTTCACTTTAACGCAAATCGGTGGGAAAAACAAGCCCCCCTCTTACCTTTCGTTGGACTTGGAAGCGATGGCAGCGTGAAACGAGGATGGAAGGTGACTGGAGAAGCCAGAGGGTTTTGGTTTGAGAAAGAATTGTATATATTTGATATGTGTATAATTTGTATATCATATTCGAGAATTTGATTGACAATGACCGGAATGCCTAACGATCGTCATGGAACTAGGGACAGGCCCTGGCACCTGTGATTCATGATGCCATTGGGGGTACTAGCCGTACAAGGCAGTGCCCACTGAAAAGACTTCAAACCCCAACTTTTTCAGGGGAGCCTCTACCAACTTTCACTAGTCCAAAAACATGAGCAAGCTCCACGCAAATAGCCATTTGACGAACCATGCAGCTGTCGATATTCACGAATGCATGGCCATGCCCAAAGCTCTGCCTTCAGAGTAAAGGGCGAAAGCAGCAATGATCCAAACCTGCAGAGACTGGTCGGCTTACACATCATGACCTAGTGGCAGCCCCCAGTTTTCCTGGCGCTTGTAGCAACATGGTTATAGCCACCCCAAGTCGTACTTATCTGTACTGAATATCAACTGACCTACTGTAAGTATCTCTCCCTACTTCACAATCTCAAAAGCTGCACAAAAGGTTTGCCTTGGGCGAGATATGCCCACCAAAGCTGGGTTGAAGAATATCGGACTGGCCGTGACTGGCCCATGAACAATGCATATATCGTAGTAGTACTAATAGTAGTAATAATAGTAATAGTAGTAGTAGTAGTAGTAGTAGTAGTAGTAGAAGTAGTAGTAGCAGTAGTAGTCGTAGTCGTAGTCGTAGTCGTAGTCGTAGTCGTAGTCGTAATAATAGCCGTCGTCGTAGTCGTAGTAGTAATAGTAGTAGTACTAATAATAGTAGTAGTAGTAGTAGTAGTAGTAATAATAGTAGTAGTAGTAGTAATAGTAGCCGTAGTCGTAATCGTAGTAGTAGTAATAGTAGTAGTAGTAGTAGTAGTACTAATAATAGTAGTAGTAGTAATAATCGTAGTAGTAGTAATAATAGTAGTAGTAGTAATAGTAGCCGTAGTCGTAATCGTAGTAGTAGTAGTAGTAGTAGTAGTAGTAGTAGTAGTAGTAGTAGTAGTAGTAGTAGTAGTAGTAATAGTAGTAGTAGTAGTAGCAGCATTAGTAGTAGTAGTAGTAATAGTAGTAGTAGTAGTAGTAGAAGTAGTAGTAGTAGTAGTACTAGTAATAGTAGTAGTAGTAGTAATAATAGTACTAGTAGTATTAGTAGTAGTAGTAGTAGTAGTAATAGTAGTACTAGTAGTAATAGTAGTACTAATAATAATAATAATCTTAGTAATACTAGTAGTAGTAATAATAAAAGTAATAGTAATAATAAAAATAATGATAATAAAAATATAAATAAAAAAAAATAATAATAATAATAAAAATATAAATAGTAATATTCAAATAAAAACAAAAATAATAATAGTAATAATAATAATAAAAATAATAATAGTAATGGTAATAATAATAATAATACTATTAATAATAAAAGTAATAGTAATAATATTAATTATAGTAATAATACTAATAATAATAGTAATACTAATAATAATAGTAGTAATTATAATTGCACTAATAATAGTAGTAGTAATAGTAGTAGTAATAGTAATAGTAGTAGTAATAATGCTAATAATAAAAATATTAATAATAGTAATAATAATAATAGTAGTAATAGTAGTAATAGTAATATTAATAATAATAATAGTAATAGTAATGATCGTAGTAATAGAACTATTAGTAATAGTAGTAGTAGTAGTAATAATAGTAGTAGTAATAGTAATAGTAGTAATAATAGTAGTAATAGTAATAATAATAATAATAATAGTAGTAGTAACAGTAATATTCATAATAAAAATAATGGTAGTAATAGTAATAGTAATAATAATAGTAATAGTAATAGTAATAGTAATAGTAATAGTAGTAGTGGTAATAATAGTAATATTGGTAATGATAATCATGATTATAGTGATAATAATAATAATAAAAATAATAGTAGCAGTAATAATGATAATAGTAATAGTAGCCGTAGTCGTAGTCGTAGTCGTAGTCGTCGTAGTAGTAGTAGTAGTAGTAGTAGTAGTAGTAGTAATAGTAATAGTAGTAGTAGTAATAGTAGTAGTAATAGTAGTAGTAGTGATAATAGTAATAATAGTAGTAATAACAATAATAGTAGTAATAATAATAGTAATAATAATAATACTAATAGTAATTAGTAATAGTAATATTAGTAGTAGTAGTACTAATAATAATTGTATTAATAATACTAATAATAATAATAATAGTAGTAATAGTAGTAATAATAATAGTAGTAGTAATAATAATAGTAGTGGTACTAGTAGTAATAAAAATAATAATCATAATAATAGTAATAATATCAATAATAATAATAATAATCAAAATAGGAATAATAATAGTAACAATAATAAAAATATTAATAATATATATAGCAATACAATATTATTAAGAATAATAATATTAATAAAAATAAAAATAATAATAATAATAGTAGTAGTAGTAGTTGCACTAGTAACAGTAATAGTGATAATAATAATAATAGTAGTACTAGTACTAGTAGTAATAAAAATAATATTACGAATAATAGTAATAGTAGTAGTAGTAATAATAGTAATAATAGTAGTGAAAGTAATAATAATAATAGTAATAATAATAGTAATAGTATTAATAATAACAATAATAAGAACAATAATAGTAATAATAATAATAATAGTAGTAATACTAATAATAATAATACTAATAATAGAAGTAATACTAGTAATAATGGTAGTAGTAATAATAGTTGCACTAATAGTAGTAGTAGTGATAGTAGTAGTAGTAGTAGTAGTAGTAGTAGTAGTAGTAGTAGTAGTAGTAGTAATAGTAGTAGTAGTAGTAGTAATAGTAATAATAGTAGTAGTAGTAGTAATAGTCTTCGTCGTCGTCGTCGTAGTAGTCCTAGTAGTCGTAGTAGTCGTAGTAGTCCTAGTAGTCGTAGTAGTCGTAGTAGTTGTAGTAGTGGTAGTAGTAGTAGTAGTAGCAGCAGCAGTGGTGGTGGTGGTGGTTGTTGTTGTTGTTGTTGTTGTTGTTCTTGTTATTCTTGATATTCTTGTTGTTGTTGTTGTTGTTGTTGTTGTTGTTGTAGCGATTAGTAGTGGCTAGAATTGATCATGATGAAGATGAACAGCCCGGATTCACCACTACAACCATGGCTGTCTCTGAGTTCTGATGGATATTCTTCAACCTGCCTGCTGAAGAGCATAGAAACCAGCTTTCGCGAACTGCTGAGGGCGGTGATATTTGGGAGCCCTGTGTGATGGTCTTCGTTGAGCTAGGAATGTGATGAAGCATCCCGAGCGGAGCGAAGTTGAAATCGAAAGCAGGAGGGGCATGATAAACGACATCGAGGAACTATTCAAGTTCTACCCTTGTCCACCTGTCCATACAGCCCTGCCTGCTTTGTCAAACAAATCTGCAGAACTGTTGGAATATTTCAAGCTCAAGCAATCTCACCTGTATGCAAGCCAATGGCAAATCTCATGGCCAACTAGTCAGATGACCATTGCCTGTTGATGAATAGACTATTGCAAATTCTTGATTCCTCAGGATATTGTTGGTGTTAGCATGCGTTAGTACGGTTGAAGATGAACCGTTCCCCTTGGTTGCTACTTGTTATACCCTTCATACTGTCAGTATTGTTCCTGGCTGGCGGGAAGGTATGTTGAAAATTAACAACAATTACTACGGGTGGATCCACAACGATCGACCACCCATATTACATATCTGGGACAAATCACCGCTAAGCTGAACTGGGGCTGGTTTATTTGTCTGGATCTACCATTAATAGCGATCATCAACCAATCTTATTGGTTTTCATCTCCCCCTATCAACCATTTTTAGGCATGGATCTACCGTAGACCGCCATGTTTGTTGGTCACCCATCGGACAGCTGGGCCCGCCCCACATCTCTTTGCACGTGGCCATATCGTCCTCAGTCCCGAGGCACGCGGGGGGTCACCCTGTCGACCTGCAAAGCTGGACACCATGTGGCTGAAAACTGTGGGAAATCAGCTGAATAACAGGCAAATTTTCCAGCTAATGCTGGTTAATGATGGTTGATGATTGTTCGTCAGGTCAGTCTACCACAGGGTGCTGAAAATGGATCGGAGACCATTTTCAGGGCAAGAGGTGCTTTCAAGTAGAGCGAAGATTGAGAACCTGTCCGAGTGTATACAAGCCGGCAAGTTCTGTGTCTCAGGCATATATGACATCATGTGTGGTGTATACAGATGATATCAGGTATTGTCAGACAGTATACCTGCACACATGCATACACATGTATTTGAAGATGTGTAGCTGGTCTGAAACATGTCATCCACGCCCACTGTTCCCTGCCGGACCTCAACTCCCCTGCCAAAAGCTATGCCAGAATATGCCAGATAGAATGCCAATAGCTATGCCAGATACAATGCCAAAAGCTATGCCAGATAGAATGCCAAAACCTATGCCAGATAGAATGTCAGAAGCTATGCCAGATAGGATGCCAAAAGCTATGCCAGAAAGAATGTCAAAAGCTATGCCATATGCCAGATAAAATGCCAGACGCTATGCCAGAAAGAATGTCAAAAGCTATCTGGCAGATTTGCATGTGATGGTGGCGATCGCACGAAGTAAAGTAATTCCGTTTTTACAAACCATCTGGTGGTTTCTTAAAATCGGGCTAGTCCAAAATCATCAAACAATTCAATCACTGTTAGTAAGAAACCTGCCATGCTTGGGGTTCCCAATGGCAACACCCAAATCTCATCCTCAATTGGAACAACTTTAACCAGGTCACCATCATGAAGCATTACTAATCAGCCTCCTATCCATCAGGGATGGGTAGTGATTGATGGTTCACTATCCATCAAGTGGTTACAGTAATCATTCTAATCATTCAACGCTTGACCATCACAGCCCACTTTTAACCACTATTCATCAGCTATGAACCATTGTCAACCAACTGTGAACCAGCTATTAACCAGCTTATTAACCAGCCTATTCACCAGCTCACTAACCAGCAAGTGACCATTATCAACCAGCTTCTCAGACAGCTTCCTGACCATTGTGAAACCCTGTAATTCCCCAGGGCCATTGCTTGCCGGGTCACTTCAAGGCTGCAATCCAGTGCAAGGACGCCCGCATCTGTCGCGCCCATGCTGCCCCGAAACGAATGGATGGGTAGTGGTGGTCAATGATGGATGATAATGGTCAATGATTGATAATAATGGTGGTTTCTGATTAGTATCTACCTGTTGGTTTCATCTATTTTCATTACTTTAGGGGGGGGTTACACTAATCAGAAACCAACATTAATGGTCAATAATGGCTGATTATCAATGGTTCATAAGTTACAACTCGTGGTTGATATCACATGATTATCGAATTCTGAGACGCGGTGGTTGATAATGATGATAGCTGATACTGAGGGTTTATGATCATGATTAATGACAATAGATGGCAAGAGAAACAAAACTTGATTGACCTCTTTTCCTACCGTTGTCAACATTATTGGCTTACCATTAACGAACCATTCTCAGCATCTTGGCTTACGATTATTCAGCGTAGCCATCTTGTGTTCAGCATCCATAGTCAAGTCATGGAGAGTAGCATGGCTTGGGTATGGCATCAGCATTGCTTTCGATCCACGTGTTGGGTGATGCTGGTTGCTAATTAGAATCCTACTTGTTTACTTCTAGGTCAACTGGCTGTTTATATAATCATGAGATGATGGCTTATTGTGATAACGACTGTTAACCATGATGATTAAGCACTATCAACTCAACTCATGGTTCATGGTGGTTGAAAGCATCTACTGTGCAGTTGCAGGTGCTTGCCAGCTATAGTGGTCGGCTAGGCGACTGGTTGGCGACCAGATGAGCACCTGACTAGCGAATTCTGTCAACATGTGGTGGGTTTAACTAGTTCATATTGGATGATTTGGGGGGTCCCCCTAGTTTGAGAATTACCCATGTTGGGTAGCACCATTGTATTCCTCTACAGGTTGGGTTAGTGCTTGGAGTTAGCGTTGGAAGAATCCTGTGTGTAATCAATCCGCCATCAAGCAATCACCAAGCACCACGAGCCATGATCAATCGCTTGTCGTGGTCAAAGTGTTCAATGACAATTGACCATCACTAGCCTCAAGCAATCTCCATTGTCAAAAGCTGAGTCTTCAACGCTGGCGAACCCACAGGTGTCCTGCATCTTCGCAGAATTCTTTCACTTGTTTGCTGGGCTCATCGTTCAAATCATAGTCGACAAATGGCCTCGTTCTCCCGAGAGAGCTGGGCTCAACAAGGTCAGCAACTGTGCAACTCGGGTGCCAGCTGGAAGGGTTGCACTGCTACCATTATCGAATGGAAGATGATCGGAAGATGGTTGATCTTGTTGGCTTCTGGAAAACATGATACAGGACATTTCATGATGCAACATGTTGGATCTTGGGCTAGGCATGGCTATCTGGTGAAAAATTGATACCGCCTAAAGGGGTGCAATGTGACCATTGTTTTGGGTTTGAGGTTGTTTCGGTCCCTGGCTGGCCTTTTGCTTGTGGAGTGATCAAACCTCAGGATGAACACTCTTACGTGGCTGTAGCTGCCATCCCCCAGCTGGTATTCGATGACAGAGTTACGCATACAAAGCCGCTCAGAAGGTTGATAGACATGTCAAGGAGATCCATGGATTTTCACGAGCTGCTGAGTATCCATGGTATTCATCATGGTATCCATCATGGTATCCATCATGGTCATGGTTGCCCTACCCGCCCATTCTCCAAGAAGCAAGGCATTCACGGGGTCTAACTCAATAAGGGTGAAAGGCGAGTTGGGCACTTCTTCAGTGTACCTTGGCTGGGGATGTGAGGCGAAAATGGCATGGCCGCCAAGCATGGCCACCAAGTCTTGGCCGGAGCTGGTGCAACTGCCTTTCTATCTCGTTGAATCCAAGCATTTCAACAAAAATAACGTGGTCCCCCTTACAGCAACCAACCCAACCAACCCAACCAAGCAACCTTTTCCAAAAACTCGGACCTTTTCCCCATCAGGGCACGACGTCGTCATTCCAACCACCACCGACAAAAAACCAACACCAGCAGCGAGTGACGCCATGTTGATGATGAAGAACACCACAGCGTACACCAGGATGGGAATATGAGCCAAGTAATAGATGAAATTGAGCCGCCTCCCGGGGACTGCAGGAACTTTGTGAATGTCCCAGCTGTGTCAGTATCCCTGGTCTACGATTCGCCAGGGAGTCCGTGACCCAACAGGTGGCTTGCCTGCAACTCAGCTGATCCAGTAGTTGGGGGTCCTTACCACCATGCTGCGACCTGATGCATGGCCCTTGCTGACTAAAGCCTTGTACAAAACGCAGATTCACTCTCACGATTTCTTGGGGATCTCTTTCCAGCTTCTCTGAAGAAATCCCAAGGAGCTCCCGTAATTCCAAGGGTGATCCCTTGCGCCTGTTCACGATGATCACTCGCTTGGGTTGCGACAGCTTTGGAAAGGGCAAGAACTCCAGGATGGCACCCATGGCTCTGGACTGAAGACAGCGGCAGGGTTTCAACAGCCAATGCCTCAAGCTGGACTTAGAAAGACATGGAGGCAATCGCAGGGCATCCAAGATGCCGGCTTGGTACATCAGTGGGTAGATGGCTTTACTACCAGCTTCACACGATGGCTGTTACATGTTCTATCCCAGGACATATGGCAGTGGATCAAAACCCTGTACCCCTGGTTCCCCCATCAGTAACCATTGCTTTCCTTATTTTTGTTGGTGAACTTATTCCTCATTATTGCTTGGTCAATATTGACCGATAGCCATACACAGGCCTCTGTAACGGCTGGTCTCATTTTGACCACCATTGAGCTGCAGAGCCATCGGTCACATCTTGAGCTCGGGCGGCCCCGTCGGACTCCTGGTGCTACAGTACACTGGTCGATGAAATACGGTGCTAGGAGTGATTTTGCTACCTCTGAGCAACAGCTGTATCTCATTGGAGCTGACCCTGCACTCACAAGAAGCTCTTCGACCAAGCGGACGATGTATACGCAAGTTGTGCAAAAAAATTAACTGAGACGATCAGAGATGTGTATGACCACACTTGATTGTCAATCAATTGGTAATTACATCTATAGTAATGTAGGAAAGGATGTATACAAGTGTGTATATTGTATGTCTGCTTTTGTGTGTGTGTGTGTGCGCGGCATGGGCTACCTGCCCATTTCATCCCACTTCTATCTATTTCCTGGATCATTGAAATACTCTCCCTCATGTACCGACCGTTGAGCTGCGAGATGTGCTGCAGCAAAGCTAATTTCACGGCATGACAAGTCTCCGACCAAATGATGACGGAATGGTTTTATATGAACCTGCGCCAGATTTACAATTGATTGAGCTCGTTGATGGTGGAAAATTGCTGGCTAAAGGGGTGATGGGATTGACCCCGGAAAGCCAATGATGATGGCAGGTGTCCTCTGATCTTTGCCATCAACCTCCTGGAAAGGTCAACCTTCATCCAGTGGACGCCAGACATCCAGCGCTGGTGATAAGATGCGGCAGGCTGGCCATGAACGCATCCCCTTCATCCATCAGCAGTTGCCTTTGCGACATCGGCGCTTCACAGGACACTGCGAGACTGATCAACACCAGCACAAGAAACAGAATGTGGAGATCAACCAAGTATGCAGATCAGTAACACTTGCTGTAAATCACAAGCCTCTTCATTTCAATAAATCCAATTCACTGAATTGGAGGGCATCTTTTTTCACAGATCGCTTTGTCGGAATCAGTGGCATGTCTTAAATATGCAAGGAATGGACACTTTGATTCAGATGGGAACCATTTCTTTGTGATATCTTGACCCATTTCATCCCGTTGCTGTTCTTGGTTTCATCCATTTGACTATGGGTCAGTTCACCCTTAGTTCGCCTGGTTCCCTCATCATGAACCAGCTAGTTTTCCTTATGAAATTGTTGCTAAACTACGCCCCTAAAATCATTGGCTGGTTACTGCCACTGTCCTCGCCATTTCTATGTTGCTATGTTCCCAGGCGTCAAGTGGAGGATCTGCATGAAGCTTTCTTCTGAAAGGGCTGGATACCTCCCACGAACCCACGCTCGAAACGCTGGTCTCTGCGAAACGGATCAGAAGTACAAAGGATTAACCATGCTTTATAATAGCCGGTTCACTGTTGACACATGTGGATAATAACTATAGCAATTATATAGGGTGTATATACCAACTATCTACGGCTATGGCTATCAACATTGACCATCAAGTTCTATGGCAGATAACAAGCAACAACAGGGAAAATGGATGGTTGATGAAAACTGTGATCTCTTTCAAAGCATTTAAACAAACATCCAACAGCTATAACTTAAATAAACATCCAACAGCTATAACTTAAATACAGTAAACATCCAACAGCTCAAAAACCAGTTACGCTGTTGGTGCACCACACGTCCTGGGGCACTGAAAATCCAAGGTCATCAGCACCAAAGACACCTGGCAAAGCCACGAGTCGACAGGTCCGGCCGGGGGTCCGGCCGGAGGTCCATCGACGTGGACGCCGGGGTCACAATCACCAGTGGCATCCATCCCGGATGTAAAAATGTTGGTGAATCTGTACATAGTGATCACTAGTGAATAGTATATCTGTGTATACTGAATTGATATGACCAGGACCTAACATGGACAATTGACCTGTACTTCTTCTGTGAGGTATTTCTGTGGCATTATCCCCTGAAATTCTGCTCATCTACAAATCTCACACATGTATTTGTATACATGGGCATATGTAAACACACAGAACAACAAATGCCAGTCTATCAATTTCTTGGCATATACATGTTTCATCTAAATACTCGCGCATTGGAGTCTACCAACACGGCTACATGCATTGTATGCATCGTATATGTGGATCAAAAGCCCTGCCTTCCGGGCAATGAAAACAAGTCCCAGTCGTGATCCCCCCCCAAGGGCAGTTTGTTCGAGCCTGCTGTTGAAGGTTCTGCCAAACATTGCGCTTGCTTGCTACGAGCTCGGTGTGCACGTGGCGTAGCAACTGTTGCCGAGATGGACGAAAAGTGGAGATCGCAAGGGATACGGAAAGGTCACCTTTCAGTACGCACCATTGGGGGTAATGATGGTTCATAATGCAATTAATGAGGGTTATTGTAATAATAATAGGGTTAATGATGATTAATGATAGAATTCATAATGAAGTCTATGATTAATACAGTTCATAATGGTTAATGATAGAAGTAATGATCTGGATTGGTTGATCAGGAGGATCATATAGTGACCAACAACAACCAACAATAATGGCAGATCCAAGTGGTAAAAGATGGTCAATCTTTGGGTCTATCTGTGACTCTCAGTAATGCTAATGGTTGGTGGATACCCGGCATGAACATCCCCAGAACAACGAGCGCAAGTTTCGGGTATGAGAGGCTTACAATTGGATGGCAGTGTGCGAGATGGCTTTCCACCCCTGGATGACCCAGCCAAGAATCACCAAAAATGGCGGAAATCACCATGAGGATTTAGGGCCGTATGCTGCTGGCAGTAGTGTCACTTGCAGCTGCTTTAAGCCTATCCCAAAGCTTGTCGTCTCAACCGATCAGTCCAATTTGATTGATGCACCTTGATCAACCAGAAGTGGTTGAAGCTTCTAGCTTGAACCAAAGACGCCGTACGCCGATTTACGCCGTACAGGTCATGAACAATGCAGCATGAGGTGATTCAACAACTGTGCCTGCTGATCCAGCAGGCAACCTGCACCTACCCCTCAGGGACCTGAACCTCACCCCGAGAGTACTTACATAATCGAGGGGATTCGAATCCCATCCCCACTCCGCTGTGTAAAAATGACTCTTAACATTAGCACCTGTTGAATTCCGTTCTGCGGAAGGGCAACAAAGATTACACATTTCAAAAAAATCGGCTTGGGCAGATCAATCCGCATTTCCCCAAGCAGATGCCACCAGGTCAACCAGTGGTGCAACAGCTGTGCCTATCAAATCTCTGAGTCCCCAAGGGTCCCAAGCACCCGGCACCCCGCCCTGCATCTGCGGCCTCCCGGAAGGCTTGCTTCGAAGCATGCTCCTCCTCGGCCTCCTGGCGGCAAGGAGGTGCTCACCTTGGGTTGATGATGATGGGTGGTGATGGGTGGTGATGGGTGGTGATGGGTGGTGATGGGTGGCGATGAATGAAAAATGCTGGGAAATCTCTGATGCTAGTGGTAAAAAAATGATGGTGAATTATGTGAGAAAAATGGTGGTAAATGTGATCATGTTCAAAAAATCTTGGTGAATGTTCAGTGAATGATGGCTAGTGAGGGGTAGTGGTCATTCACAATGTTTCTTGATGGTCAATCGCAGATTGTTAATGATGGAGGCTTGGACATATCTTGTTCAAATGATTTACTCATCAAAGGCAGGTTGGTCTGTGAGTTGTCAGCTTGTTGGTTCTACATACCTGCGAGCCATCCGTTGTAAAAAATCCAAGCAACAAGTTAAGACTTGGTATGAACTATGGAACTGTGGTATGTACCTCCTATTAAGTAGACATGAGAATCAAATGCGTCAGAACGGTGGGTCTAGCCATGAACTGCCAGCTGGCTTTGACCGCCAACCTTAGAACTGGCTCAGACTTCCCTAGTTTTTATCTGAACTGGGCAAACAAATGCCTGGAATAGTTGGATAGGACCAACCAAGTGAGCAGCTGTAGCACTGCCCATGACCACGTGGCAAGTGAGCACCTCAAGGACCCCCAAGAGCTGACCGGGCTCAAACTGTGCAGCTCACCTGGCTCCGACAAAGGTGCCACATGCAGAGGAACTGGTGCCGATACCTGGAGCCACGATTCGTGGCGCCACGCAATGCCAGGTGGCGCTGCCATGTCGCTGGAGCCCACGTGATTGGAAGATATGGCGGATTTTCGAGAGCGGCATTGCCATGCGAATTTTGACAGCCCAATACAGCTGTTTTAGGATATGATGAAGAATCTCTCAATTTCTCCTTGCTATTGATGGGAGATCCACATTGAGAAACACCCTATGACCAGCTATTTTACGGCTAAACCATATGTTAAACCAATGATGCTTTATCTAGATCTGGATATCCCAGCTAAGCCAACTGGGACCTATGAGGAGCTCACCCCAGCGGGCAACGAAACCCACCGGAACGGCACAGGAAGTTGCAGAGATGCTCATAGAGCTGCACGATGCACGGCACCACTTGGGCCGGATCCTGGCACACCGGCCGCGCTGCCCAACGGATGTGTGCCGCCGGGAGATGCCTCCATTCACCATGGTCATAGGGGGCTAGTTGGGCTGCCTCCATTCACTCATTTTTTGGGCCTGGAAAACAGATGCTGCTCCCTGCAGTTTCTGTCTGGCGCTCCCTCTGAGATGCCCTGCCATGCTTTTGCACAGCTCCCGCAGTTGCGCTCTTTTGTGCCAGTCCTGGCTTGCGCAATGTGCAGATTAGTAACCGCCAGGGATCGCTAACTTAGGTTAGTTCAGTAGGGTAACCACTAGTTACAGAAGATATGACTTAACTATACTTAGGTGGCTGTGGGTCAAAACCCCGTACCCCAGGTTCCCAATCATTAACCATTGTTTTCCCTATTGTTGTTGGTGGAAATCCCCCATTAGTTGGTTGCTAAATATTGACCCATAGCCAGGTGGCTTACAAACCAACTTACAACCAGGGGGGGTACCACTCTGTATGCGCTCACCTATCTACTGATGCACCACAGGCCCGCTGAGATACCCCACGGGCGACTCGTTCCGAGAGGAGAAGGCCAACTGAGAGGTCAGGGCAGGGCGGGTGCTGGGGAAGTCTAAATTGATAGCAGCTGGTTGGTTGCAGCTGATTGGCTGATTCATGATTTAGATGACTAGTTGATGGACGGTATATACTCGTCCATTAGACTGCAAAGAATGGCTGTCCCACCTCCCAAGAAGCTGCAGAAATCACTTAAATCAATGAATCCAACTAGGTAATTAATTGATCAATTAATCAATGGTTTAATGGTGAATTAATTTATGGCTACTTGGTGTTTATCCATTGAATCAATTAATGACTACTTGGTGTTTATCCATTGAATTAATTAATGGGTACTTGGTGTTTATCCATTAATCAATTATTCAACTACCATTAATACTACCAGTAATTACTCAATGGGTTGCTCCAATTGTTGTTCCTTGAATCACTGGAGGAGCGCACCATGCATTGCCGCGAGACTGCCACAATGAACCTCGCGACGCAACCGGGGCGACTTGCGGTGACCGGTGCGGTGACCTTGGGGCTATGGAAGACAGCCGATGAGTAAGCCATGGGGTTGCTCCCAATATTTCCAGATCCGAACTTCATCCCGTGGCAGCCTGCAATTGCCAGGGAGTATCAACCATCGACCAGAATGCCTACGCGATGTCGCTGTCTTGATTCATTTGCGTATTTTTATGGCGCGAACTGGAACACTGGAATCCCCTGCAGTCCTCATCAACGTATGTGGGCATTAGGGACATACCTGTATAATGAATAGATCCACGTATGAATGCATTCATTCACATGAATGCGTGCATGTGCATGTATGTATATGTCTAGTTGTACATACGTATATGTGCGCATCTGTACACAGGCCATTCTACATATGTAGACACCAGCTCGTCCCCCTAAATCATTCAATCGATCATTCCATAAGCAAGAATAGTCTTGTAAACGACTCCAATGCAGTGCCTTCGATTCAGAGTGCGCCCTTGGAAACCTTTGTTTCTCTAGTTCGGAGCTCCCAGGACGGAAGCACAGCGTAAAAAATGGATGCCAAGCACACCAGATTTGCTAATCTCATTAACAACTCTGCCAACTGGTCTTGGTGGGTAAGCATTTGAAGTGGACAGCCGAGCAGGCGCAAAAAGCCGCTGCACATGTCGACAGACATTGATCAAGGCATGACTCCTATCATTACGGGTCGGTTGGGATGCAGCGGAATACTTAGGGATGCAATGATAGGGACATACCAAGATATGGATTTATATGGGGTGTCAATGGGTCTGATGTATGGACATCTCAGCTCTTAATGTGAACGAATCGGAACACACGTAAGTCTATTGCCCAGGCTTGAAAAAGCTTCCCAGTTAGCAAACCAACCAACCTGGACCATAGCCATCATTCACCATCACTAACCATTATTTTACCATCAGTTAGTTTCAGTTTGCCATCATTTTACCATCACTTAGCCATCATTGAGCCACGACAAACCTTAGCCATCACTCACCACCCCCGGTCATCAACCACCCCTGGATCCACCCTTGAGCTCTCACCACCGCCTCTCAGCCGAGCTACTCACTGACATGTCGGAGCAGCTCCTTCCCCACAGAGATCGCCTGCATGAAGGCCGGTGCCACGTTGAGACAACGGGGTCGCTGCAGGATGAACCCAGGGCCCTGATAGCTGGCCCATCCGTGTTGCTGTTGGCTATTACTGGCGGTTGGTTGCTTGGTGGCAGTCGATGGTTGGCCACTTGCGAATGTTTGCTAGTGGCTATTAGTGGTCATTCATGGGAGTTGCTAATAGATTAATTCTGATCAACAATATTTGCAGGCCATCTAAAATAAGAAAATTAGACAACCGCGATAGTAGGATACAACCAATCAACCAGTTGTCCTTATTGTTTCTGGATATATCATATATCCCACTACTATTATTGTTATCTAAGGTCATGAAGCACATGTCTTCCAGCAGCTTTCATGCTGGTACAGGCTGATATCTACATAGCAATGAGCAAAACACTGCAGAGTAGCCTCCAAATAAGCTTACTTGTTGGATCCAAGCGGGCTAAGGACTAGTGGCATTTATTATGGTTGATAGTATGGTTACGGTTCCGCATGGATGGTGATGGTCTGGTTGGTGGTTTCAACCCCTATGGAAAAATAGTAGTCAACCAACCAATTGCTAATAACCACTAGGGAAAATGATCAAAATGTTTGAAAGCACCAACCAGTGGTTGTTCAACCATCATTGTTGATTATTATCCCCTATTATTAACCATTACTAATAGGTTAATGATACTTATAAACAATGGTTAAACAACCGCTGGTTATAATAATGGTTAATAATAGGTGATTATAAAACTATCATTATTGATTATAATGGTTATAAAACCACTAACCAGTGGTTGATAACTGGTTCACTTCCCCCAGTCGTTTTCTTAGCGTTCCGTGCAACGGTCCATCGGTCCTCACCGTACCTGGTCTGAGGACAGCAGGCTGTAGGCCTTCAGCACCTCCTGGGATGCGCGATGCGCGGCGCTGTGAGGGTTGCTTGAGGATGGTTAGGGATGGTTGATGGTGGTTAAGAATGGTTGAGAATGGTTCAGGATGGCTAAGAATGGTTCAGGATGGTCAAGGATGGTTCAGGATGGTTCAGGATGGTTAAGTAATCTGCTTGGGTATTGATGGTTGATGAGGGTCACTTCATGCAGGTTACTGACTCACAGGTTCAATGTTGCTTCTTGATGGCTACCGGTTGATCCTACCTTGTTAACCCTGATTCGTGGTTCACTGATGCTTTGCGGTGGTGAATGATGCCCCCAGCCACTATTCATGGCTGATGACGATTATGGTTCGGAATCAATTTGTGATGATCGATGATCCAAGGGAGGAGCATAAAGCAAGGGAGGAGCGTAAAGCTACACGCCATGCTACGTGATGTCCTGACACATCATGGGTCCCATGGGTCTGGGTCCGCCATTGGATCTCCATCCCTTGGCCCCGATCCTCGTACTTCTCTGCATCGAACTCGGCGCTCACCGCAGAGACGCGTAGTCGATCGCTCAGTTTCTGCTGCACCAGAGTCAGGTTGTTTGCCATGCCTCAAGTGGTAAATCAGCTGTCAGCCTGTCAGCTCACTACCAGCAGTAAGAATGAAACCATGCGATTCCGCCCACACTGAAATCATTGGTTCATCTCAGTAAACCGTGACATTCACAGGCCATGATTCAGCAAGTCGATCAAGCCATTTTGTGAAGAGTTGCGGCTCTCGCGATTTGTTTGAAAAAGATCGCAACAACACTAGCTTGTTGGTGGTCATAACCCTGTCCGAAAATATCAGTCAATCAACCGATGATCCGGTTAATCAAACTAGGCATTTTGAAGGTAACTGGCCGACAAAACTTGGTGACTTCAGACCCAGATAGACCCAGATGGACCTGGGATCCCCCACTTTGTTGCAAACCCACCACTCCAGGAAAGCGGCGATACTCGGCACTGGCCTAGGACGCAGACGCTCATCTGCAGAGATGGATCAAGCCACCGGATGATATACCAACTATATGGCTATTGATCAAGACCAAATATACCAAAACAAAAATGGGTAGGTCACATGCCAGAAACGAAACAAGTGACTGATCAGTTAGAGGAACAGCTGGGATACGGCCGCAGCCCTTGACCCATATGTATCATAGACCCTCAGGAGTTGCAACGCTTACCTGGTTCCGCAAAGAAACCTGTCGCAATCCATCCTGCGCTGAGAACGACTGCAACAGTTGCTACAAGTTGTTGCAATATTTTGGTGTTTCTCAAAATAGGGGGACCCCCAAATCATCTTTGATGAACAATCTACAACAACAAGCCCACCATTTTGGGGTACCCCTACTTTAAGAAACGCACATTTACTTGTACCAACAGTCGCCTAAAGCAGTTTCAAGATCTATCAATGCCTCTGGTTTTGTTTAGGAGTTCCCACCAGTTCTCAACCCACAGTGTCCTAATCACTTGGGCCCCACCACTCCTGGGGATGTCCCAACCCACGAACAGGACACCGAGTGTTGCACCAATGCATCCCGCAGCACGGAGTGCTGCACAATGGCCTGTCGAACATTGCTGAACTGTTGCGAGACCAACTTCAGTTGTGAAACCATGATTCATGATGGATGTATACAGATTGGTGGATAAGAAAGGATCATAGCCACTGGCAATCTAGAATCTATGGTTGGTGAACGCAAGAATGTGCTTAAAATCCCCTCATTGGGCTTCAAAGCGGGCTGCAGGATCATCTCCCCTCAGTTCTAAATTTATCTCCAAATCAGTGCAAAATGTGATCACAGCTACCCATCCATACCCCTCCCTGAATTTGCTCAAATGCCATCGAAACGGCGCTAGTTCAGGAAAACAAAAAGCTGGAACCAGTAACCACTGCTGGCGCCACACTTTTGGGGGGTTGCAGTCGGAAGGGTCACCAACTGAATCTCCATGACAAAATTATAGATCTCCAACCATCTCCTTGTTAGGTGACCCTCCCAACTGCACATGGAGACCCTCTCCTAAGTGAACCTCCCCACGACCAATCTAGGAGTGGTTGACGCTGGTTGGTGGTTTCAACCCTTTTGAAAAATATTAGTCAACCAACCAGTTGTTAATGATTACTAGCGAAAATAAAAAATTTCAATCAAACCACCAACCAGTTGATTTGGTTGATGACAACCTCCCAGTGCTCCTCTGCAAATCGGTCATCATCAATGCTCTCGCAGAGATGGGCATGGATCTCCACCACGCTCTGCGCAGCGGCTGCGCCGTGGCTGGTGATTGGGCACCCATCGCTGTCCCAAGGCAGTCCCAACGGAAACATCAAGACATATGGCTGGTTCTTATAGATAGGGGGCCCAAAAGTTATGGTTGGTTTATTAAAATAAATGGCTAATAAAGGATGATTTAGGGTAGCCCTATTTTGAGAATCCCTCATATGGCAATTGCAAGAATAAGAAGAACGAGCATGAACACAAAAACAATGACAACAATCACAAGAACCACAACAAGCATGATGACGACAGCGGTGATGACCATCACGACAGCGACCAGAATGACCGACGACGAGCGCAGGAATTGGTGGACAAAGACATCACATCTAGGGTCAGTAGCCTGGAGTTCTCTCAGCTTTTTGGCTGGTTGTGATCATCAAAAGCTAGCACCAACATTCAACAACTGCGATTAATACCATTCCTTGACCATGATCACGTAAGCATCATGAACCACGGTTCGCCATCGTGCACCCAAAAGTGCCCTCACGTGCGCTCGATGGCATCGTTCTGCCAGCTTCAGCATCAAACACACCAAGCTCAGCCATCAAATCTGAGAAAACCAAGGGAGCTCAGCCATCTTTTCCATAGTTCACCACCGCGCTTTGTCCAGGGTTTGCAGCTTCCCACCTTCCCATGCCCACCCTCCTTGACCATGCCCACCTTCCCTTACCCTTCCCTTACCATGACCAGGACCACCAACCACCAGGGCACTGCGCCTGGAGATCTTCCAGCAAACTCAGCATCTCCTTCAGCCGTTCGCGGCGCCGTTGCTGCCGCCTCGGCCACCGCAGCATGGTCCCGGCGCTGGGCCAACGTGGTGAGCTCCACAGCTGCCATGGATACAACTTGGGGATTCGCCCATCGTTGGAGGGTAGGAACATCGAAACTTGATTCCAGTGGTAAGCATTCATGAGACATGGGGGGGTTGTCGTCAAGACCTTTGAATTCAATCCACGATCGCCATGGAGCACCAACATCATGTGGGTGTTTCTCAAAATGGGGGTACCCCTTAATCATCCATTAATAGTCATTTATTGTAACAAACCAGCCATTTTTGGGGTCCCCTATTTTGAGAAACCACCATGTGCGCTATCTGTTGCATTTGCACGCCAAGAGCTCCCGGACGTAATCTGCATAGAGCCTCGTAGAATGCCTGGCAAACACAATTTTTGGAGACTCGGACTAAAGCGTTCAAGGTAATTAACCAACCACTAAACTCAGCTACTTTGGTAGTCCCTCATAGTGTACTTTCCACGATCGACCTCCTTGGAAGAACTTCGGGACCATACCTCGGAGCCTTGGTTCAAATTAGCTTTCGGAACCTTGTGCGCGTCCAGAAATAGCAGGGCGGCTCGCATCACCTTGGCCCTTTCATCTGGGGATTATCACCAACTTTCATAGGTCAACTTCAAGCAGTTAGAACTACTCATGATTCAGAGGCTCAATCATAACGACTAATAAAATAGTGAAAATTACTATCAATGATCAACAGGTTAATCATAATGATCCATAGTGCTATTATCAAATGATTGATTGGTTAAATTCCTGTTATCCTCAGTTACTGCACTAGCTCCACTGTGGATTCGACCCCACCCGCGACCGCCCCCTGCGGTGCAGGACCGACCTTGGTCGTGGATCTGCAACTTCCGACGACCATTTTTGATGAGGACGCCTGAGAGCAGCGCTGAGCCCAGTTGCCAGCGCCCAGTGCCCCATGAGTTGCAACCATAAGCTGCTGCTGGTTGGCATCCTCATGGTATCTAGATATCTATGGCTGTGCCCCTCTTCTTGGTCAATGAGCATTGATCAGCAGATAATGTACCTCAAATGGCACCTCTTGTGCAAACAAATTCCGCAGTACTTGGTGTTGGAGTTTTGGAAAAACCTGGTTAGCAAGATATAATGGCTATGCCCCTCCTCTCTGGCTGTGCCCGGCTTCTTGGAGTTCGATTGACCACCAGATCCACATTGATCCACCAGGTTGTTTGTTGATCCCTTCGCATCTACCGCCGGTTTCCAAGGTCTGCACCGATCAACGAAAGCTCCGTTTCAACTGATTGCACCTTGGTCGCTTGGATGCACAGCCAACTGGACACGTGAGGGCAGGAATCTCAATATTCGGAACACCTGTTTGGATAGAGCTACGTTGCGGGGCATCTATATCTGTATCTGTGTGTACCCATATCTGTGTATATATCTATATATTTCATAAACACATATCTCTATTTACTCATTTCTGTGTATATCTATGCACTGCTACAAATCTATGCACATAAATGCTTACACAGTGTGCCCAATGAGAAACCCATTTGTAAGCTCAACACACGCTGATGGCATTGACACTGACATTCGCATCCCGGGCCAAGCGGGGCCAAGGCGCCATTTGCATCCCGGAGACGAAGTCATTGTAGTTCTGCATCACCCGTGCAGAAAGTTGGAGGTTGATCGCCTGGAATCGCCAACCCCAAACGGCTGTCTGTTAGCGCAGCTGTGCGGTTCGCATCAGCTGTGTTGTGTTTGACCTCTGGTTGGGCGCTGTGGTCGCTGACTGGTAACGAATGCTGGGCTGATTTGAGGAATGATACAGCGCTTGTGCGTCTGAACTGATGACCAAGTCAAAGGAGGAAACCCAAACTCGTTGCCACGATACACTTACCGTTTGAGGGTCAGGATGTGTGGTTGTAATGTTCAACCGTTCTAAAAGAGCGCAAAGGCTTTTTACAAAGCTGTTGAAGATAAGGCCAGCTTGAAGCATCTCAGATCGTAACCAACGGAACACCACTGGTCGTCCCTTGGGATCAACAGGATCTCTTGCCGCGAATCAGATTCAATCAGATCCATCAGCTTGGGTGCATCCAAGAATGATTGCTAGGAGTACATCCTCGTGCCCTCTGGTTGTCTTGAAACTTCTCCACAAATGTCCTTCTGAGCTGTGAAAAACGGAAGTCTTCTGGTCTTAGACTTCCGCAGAGGTCCCAGTGTTGTGAAGTCCTGTGGTACCAGGTAAGGGCGAGGTTGCTGCATCCCACCAGTCAGGGAGAAAGGGGAGAAACATCACCGCTTTGCCCCTTGACAAACAGAGGAAAGCAGGATGATATGTGGTGGTTTCTCAAAACGAAGCTACCCCCAAAAGTGGCTTATTTCACCTTGATTCAGATAGGGCCCCAATCGGATCCCAAGGCCCTACCCATAGCGGTCTTGCGCAGATGTCAACCCCAAAAGTGGCTGGTTTCGTGGATGATTTCGGAGTGCCCCTATGCCTTGAGAAACCCCAAGGAGTGTGGATTGATGCGTCGTTGGCAAATCGTGCGCTGAACCAATGGCGGCCCCTGCCCCCCAGCTGCCGAGCAAGGCACCTCGGAGACCGAAGTGTACTCTGCGATTCGTTCCTCAATTGCCTGGCTCCCCAAGGTCTAAGCGATCCATCCATCTGTGGGTTCTGAAGCCATAGGGGCACCCCCAGTCATCATCCAATATCAAGCATCTATAGTAGTAAACCAACCATTTTTGAGGTCGAATGATCCACTTCATTCGCCATTTATAGGAAGAAACCAGCCATTTTGCGGGTCCTCTATTTTGAGAAACCACCATGTAGGATGATTCCCAACATGAACCCTGGGTTTTTCGCGTCAAATAGTGGGAGGGATTATATAGTTGAAAACAAATCATGGCAGCAATCAGAAGAGCGCACAAGTTGAGCCAACAGCTTCAAAAACACCCAAATCGAAACAAAAACACATATGTTACCACCGTTTTGCTATCTGTAAAGTCTGAGGTGGCTCAAATTTCTGCTCAACCTGCTTCTCATCCATGAACGTTTGTCTACTTTGTTTGTCGCTGAGGCGCCAGATTGGAAGTGCACTGGTCATGGCTCAACTGCATCTAAACTGGTTGTGATCCCACGAATCCGTTGCGCAGGTTGTGACAAGTCATCCACCGTCGTCCGCCGCCATCCGCCATCATCCGCCATCATCCACCTTGAGGTTCCAGGGATAGTCCAGTTCACTGAGCTCCTGCCAGCCCAATGGCTCTGATCCCAACTCGCCAGGGGCTCGCACTTTGAGGGAAGCTTTGCTATCTGTGGTACTTGGCATCAGTCTGTAGGCACAGAATGCTAGTGTTGATATTGATACTGATATTGATATTGATATTCATATGGATATTGCTCATAATATATCACAGTAATCCAGACCACCAGCAAAGTCAAAAAAGTCAATAGTTGCAGTTATTGCTACAGATATAGCGCTGAAACCACCGGGATTATGTCCAACTGCTCACCATCCAACTCGATCAAGCCCATGTCGGCTGTGCCAGTATTCAAGCTGCTAGCCATGGTCAAAAGGGTTTGTTCCAAAATTGGGTAGCCAATAACCCACCAAAAAATGATCATTTTAGTAGGAAACCATTGGCCTTAGGGGTACCACTATTTTGGCATATACCCATGTATATTCTTGTTTAGACATGGTCATGTGCGAGCAAAGATAGTCAATGGGACTCATAGTTGGCTGTATCCATGGCTCATACCAAATACAGCAACCATTTTGATCCGTTTTGGCTTTCAGCGAATACCCTGGATCATGCTGGAACAAGCCTAGATAGTTACTTTGACTGTTGGATGTTAAATAGCGAGTTTTTGTTGCTTGGTTGGGTTCCCAACTGCTCAGTTTAGCTAGTGAACTGACTGAGTCAAATAATCCGTCACTTCGTTGTTGACTTACTTCATCGGTTTGGAAGTTCGTTGGCACTTACGTACCTTCAGTGGCTAGCTAAGCTAGCTAGTTAGTCATTCACTCGCTGGTACTTTGTTCGCTAGTCATTGGTCAGCTCTGCTTGTTGCAGTTGCTAACGAGTGTTGGTCAGTTGCTCAGCGTATCTTTCCGGAGTTGTTCCACTACTGCTCGTGAATCAGCTGATAGTAGCTGCGCTAAACGAATTTCGTTGTAATGTCTGCTGCTTTCTTAGCCAATTTCAGCTGGTGATTGGCAGAATTACCTGCTCCATTTAATAATTAATTGGCTAAGAAATGGCTTTGTCAGCCATTTCACGACGCTTCAGC
>VSDK01001649.1:110383-144702 GCA_009767595.1 Symbiodinium kawagutii | reverse complement strand
ACGCTCCAGCTCGTTGCTTCATTCGTTGGCTGCCCTAAATTTCCACGAAACTGGCCGCCTGAGGTCCCATGGCTTGGCACAACCGCTGCTCCTTGGCAACCACATCATCCAACAACAAGAAGCGCTCGGCCAGCTGCGGAGGATCTTTGCCTTGCAAAAGCGCATATCGATTGGCAAAGGCATAACTCTATGTGCTCTACGCTATTCTACTGTATCTATCTGTCTATCTATCTATTTATCTGTCTATGTATCTATCTACCTATCTAAATCTATGGCATGACATGGTATGGCATGGTACAGTCTTGCATTGTACAGCATGGTATGGTATGAATGGTTTCGTGCAAAGACCCCTTTGAATGCACATGAACTTACGCACATAAATACATATGAATGCAAAAATATTTGCATGTGTGCATGCATATGAACAACTACTATGCATGTAGACAATGCATGGATATGCTGAGTTGCATAGAAGGAATCTTTCATTCCACGAGGAAAAACTGCACAACTTTGGAAGGATCCCCCTCTACCCAGAACCAGAATCCCTTAGAACACGCTGTGGGAAAACGATTGAGCTCAACATGGCTCATCATGGCTCATCATGGCTCAATATTTGGTCCAACAACCTACCAATGGTTGCACCTTAACCTATATGAACATATGTCTTGGATGATCTTGATCATGCGGTGCAACCATTCCTAATCCAATTTTAGCCACTATGAACAATGATTGACCATCACAAACCATGATTAGCCACGATAAATCATCACGGCTAACCGGTATAAGCATACCCGAGCCAGTATTCACCATGACTGACCACTATCAGCATCTTGTGTCCTGAAAAACTAAACTAGCCAAACATAGCCAAACCATAGAAACTCGCCAAACTATCCATGCCCTTTCAGGAGCGAACTACTTCAGTAACCACTATCAACCATTATCAACGACTTTTTAAGCAAAGATTATGAACCCTAGTAGCCACTACCAACCACCATATCAACCACCATATCAACCATCATTAACCACCATATTAACCACCATATCAACCATCATTAACCACCATATCAACCACCATATCAACCACCATTAGCCACTATGTAAACCACTTTATTAACCATTGTTATCCACTATATTCACCACTGTTAACCCCCAAGCAGCCCAAACTTGGTCCCAACAAATCCTCACTTCTCGTCGTAGCCTCCACTTGGTTGGGCACTGGATGAGCTGCTCATCGGCGCCTGCAGGTCTGGCGCGTGACGCTCACCGTGACGCGGTGATGCAGCCGGCCGCAGGGTCTCAGGGTCGATGGATGGGACCTCAATGGATGGTTAATAGTGGTTAATAGTGGCTAATAGTGGTTAATAGTGGTCAATGGATGGTTAATAGTGGTCAATGGATGGTTGATGATGATGATGGTTGATGAGATCAGTTGATGATGTAGGTTTGATGATGATGGTTAATGATGGATGCTTTGATGATAGGTGATGATAGGTGATGATGGTAGATGATGATAGGTGTTGATAGGTGATGTTGATAGGTGATTAATCATCAATAGTGACTTTAATAGTGATTCATTGATAGTTTGATTGGTAGTTTGCAGACAGCTCCATGCTCACTTGTCACACTGGCCAGTGCCGTCCCGATACCCCGCCTTGTGAGAGCCATTGCAACCACAGAACCGGGTGCCATGGATCCGGGTTGATACATTCGAAGCTCTATCAATTAACAACTGTTCTTGCCTAGAGTAATTCATTTACGAAAGTTGAAGTTCTGCTTTAGGGGGGCAGGGCCTTTAGCTATTGGATGTAGTCATCCCTGCATGTGCTGCACACGTCTAGGCAGCTCTCATTGTGTGTGTGAAGCTTAAGCCATCCAAGGACACACATGCGAAGCCGTCGCCTCAACCCGGAAGCATACCCAGTGTCTGACACAAACATGGGGAGTCCACGAAATACCTCGGATATCTTGAGGAAAACACGGGGTTCAGACTCCATACATGCGCCAGTCCATTTATGGAAATGATTCATTGCATGTTGGAAAGGTATTGATAGCGTTCCTTTTCGACATTATGACACTACTGCGAAGGCAGATTGTCTTTAAAACCAGGCGTTTTTTTCACGATATGTAATCACAAGGCATCTACATATGTACACATACGTATATGGTATATCATGCAATGTTGGTTGAGAACTACTGTACGCTTCTTCTCCTATGGAAACATGGTACACTACCAAACAGTGCTATTCATATGTAGGAAACGATTGGGCTCGAAGTTTAGAGTAGGCAATCTGAGGGAATGTAAGACTGCGATGGTATGAAAAAAAGCATTTTGTGCAGGAACCCTAGGTATTTTGTTGTCTGTCCCCGAGATAACGGAAACGTTCATTTGTATCAAACCAACTTTGCTGTATGAGACTGCTGAACTTTGTGTCTTTGACAGGAATACTGCACAGGCCGAAGAAATTCCTTTGGAATGCTGCACATGTGTCGAATAGAAAACATTCCCTCAAGAAACACCGCACCCCTTTACAGAAAAACTGTTGCCTCGGCAGCCGTTTTGGGATGGTTCTTGACCTCTTTTGGGTCATTTGGCATGTTGGCAGGACCGGAGGGAGGTTCTTCTAACATATCCTCAAAACTGTCCGCTTTCAAACGACTGGTTAAAGAGCGAGAGAGGGAGACTATAGAGAGTTCTCCTTTTCACAACACCTATCTTGAAGGAAAAAGATCTTCATTGAAAGGATCCCGCACCCTTCTACAATGGGATGTGTTTTGAATGTTCATGGGATTCCATACTTGTGAAAGCCTCAGAAAGCATGTTGGATTCTCTGGTATGAATAGCGATATCATAAATCATAAAGTCAGCTGACCCTCAACCGTGAACTTATATATACATGCAATGTATTAATCTTTACATACGCAATACATAGATGCATATACACTCTACAAAGCCAGTGTATACATATACGGCGTATATATACAATACATATAGATAGCACAGGTTCCGTTATGGTTTGTGCCATGTCCCAATCTGTAGTTGGTGCCATGCCTTCTATGTAGCTTTTGGTTGTTGCCCGTGCAAGACCGCCCGTCAACCGCAGCTTTTTGTGCCGTTGGGGATGGTGCCTTTGCAAAACCTTGGCCAGCAAAGCAATGTGTTGCTGAGTATTGATGCCAGAGTCATGGTGGTGAATGCGTATTCATTCTTCATATGAGATCGTCCATAAATGGCACAAAGCGTACCTTAAAAGTTTATGCATGTAATCGTACAAAACATCAGGTGTCTGTATTGGTATAGTATGTCATGGGAGGTGTAGGCACACAAATCTGAAGAATGAAGCTACCACGGCTCACGAGGAACCTTCAAGAGAGGCAGGGTAAGAAAAAGGCTTCGCAAAACAACTCATGATACGATAACTCTTGTGGCTACATTACAAGCCATAATGAGTTCTGCTGCCACACCGCTGTGCTGCCACTCATAGGTGCACCACCAATCCTGGATGAAACTGATTGCTGCAGACGGCTCGGAGCTGAGCCAAGCTGGTTCAAATAGCCAAGAGTCACCACTTTGGTACTATCAATAAGGGATTCACTTTTTGGAAAGTTGGTAGTGAATTTTGGAATGATATCATTTGATCAAATGGTTCAGGTCCTTAACCAGTTGGCCACCATCAACTAGTTAGGGTGAATCCCATGAGTGAATCCAAAAAATCCGATTCCCTCAACTTTGATCTTTGAGAGATCCTCTGCCAGGGATCGCCCACTTGAGCCTGCCACGCTTCGTTGTTCCCTGACCCCAACCGCCTGAGACATCCACCAGGTTCACAAGCCCGCAAAGAACTTGGCCGCCTTGCGGATCCACGGGATACCCAACCGGTTGGTTATGTCTGTCCTGGGTTCATTGTGCAAGGATCTAATAGCTCGGGATCCAATAGATGCCTTTATTTCTATAGTCTTGATGGTTTTATCTATGTTTCATTGCAACCAACTATAAGGACTATTGCTGTGCTCCGAAAAAGTATATCCCCTTGTATTTGTTTATCCCCACTATTCGTGGTTATAACATGTTTTGACCAACAGTGACTGCTAGCCAAGCATCATGAGGACATAACCAACTGCACACATTGACCAACAGTTCCCCCGGGCCCATCGTCGGTTGACATTCCCAAACATGAATCCTACAGTACAAAACAGCACTCGTTCAGGCAAGAAAAGCCCACTTTCAAGCGCTCGAGACGTGAGAAAAAAGATGGCAAAATGGGTTTCTACCAAGTTGACATAAATCTTTCCAAGCATGATATCAATCACCGCTGGCTTTCTGTATCGTGGATCGGAACATCCAACGGAGCGATTGAGACAGTCTGCATGTCGCCGGAAGAAAGAGCGTTGATTGAGGGGTTAATACAGGCCATGATTGAATATGGTATCACATTTTGGAAATGAACCAATAGCAAGTACCAACCCTCGTGAAGCACGTTATGCAATAGCTCCTAACCTTTCGTGAACATGGTTGTATCAATCGAAGGTGTTCACACTTAAGCAACCAATAGCTGCTACATGGCTTTCAGCCACAACGGGACACAAGGACACAACGCAAGCCGCCTGTTGTTGCTTTGCATTTCCACCACCTAGTCGCACACAGAGAGAAAAAAGGAGACAGCCCATCTGCAGCCGATTCCGTCATAAATGCGATTTACGGTTCTAAGCCAGATGGCTGTGGACCAATAATGATCATTAATAATGGGGATAATCACCAACAATTATGGAGAATTCAATGATTAATGATGGTCCATAAGAGGTACAGGGTTTTGATCCACAGCCATAATATTGATATTCGACCATCATTCACCATTGTTAACCATTGTTCAGTCAGTTATAAAGCCACATACATCAAGTTCGTGGAGGTCGAATCTCAAAGGAAGGCGGGTTTGGGTGGAAAAAACTAGGCAAATTGAAGTTCATGATTTTGTGTATGTGATTCCTGTGTTCAAGATTTGGTTTCTGCCGAACTTCTAGATCAATTTCCAGGTGGGGCCGCTTCTCAATCAGCTGCAAGCATCGCCTGGCACGGCCTTTTTGCCGGCTTTCTTCTTGTCCTTGCGCCTCTTCTTCTTCGGTTGCTCCTGATGACAGCCAGCTGCAATGATTCGAATGTTGCTGGAACTATGTGCTGCATGGACATTTCTGATGTATTATCTTGGTGCCGCGTTCAAACCGTGAATCAATATCAGTTCTAACATGCATGATCAACATGCATAACATTCAGACATGACATGACATGACGGACCAGACCATGACATACCATTACCTGCCATGCTGCACATACCCGACGTACCTGCATTCAATGACAAGACATCAGTCCATGGGTCCAGTATCAGTGTACATAGATTACATCGAAACCAACCACAAAATGATATAATGTTTGGCTTCGATCACCTTCCATGTGATGATGATAACATATGATAACCTTACGTAAAATGACATAATAACATGACCTCAGGAGGTGGTCACCTTCCATTCCACGCATGCAACGTCTGCCCCCCGCCTCTTCGCTGCTATCTTCGGGATCTTCCGGATCTTCCTCTGGCGGAGCCTCAACCTCAGGCAACATCTGTTGGTCAACAGTGATGCTTGTCATCAATGGCTACATTAATGGCTAACGATAGGTGATCATAGTGGCATTCCATGGCTAACAATAGGGTGATCATAGTGGCATTCAATGGCTAACAATAGGTTGATAATAGTGGCATTCAATGGCTAACAATAGGGTGATAGTAGTGGCATTCAATGGCTAGGTGATAGCTAGAACTGGTCAATGAGGATCAATATTTATGGCTAAATAATGGGTGATAAGAGCTAGAGCTGCTTGAGCTGGTTGATGGTCAAAAATCCATATGGGAGGCGTATGGTGGTCTCATCATCAAGACATGAATTTGTATGCACATATGCGACATCTGTACTCTGACAAGGTAAACAGTGGAAATCAATAATGGTTCAGTTCCATGATCAACCACCATTGACCACTCTTGCAAACTATGAGTGAACAAATTTCGAACATCAATGAGACGCCTAGTGTTATGATTCTATATGTCGCTTTGATGTGTATACAGTGTGCATTTATGTGCGTATGTGTGTTTGTACAAACGTGTGTATCTACACGTGAGTCACATGTGTACTCTATATATCTCTATATAAGCACATATGTTATGTGGTTTCTTCAAATAGGGAACCCCCAATTCATCCTGTATTACAGCAATCATAAACCAACCATTTTGGAGGCTCCCTATTTTGAGAAACCACCGCATGAATATGTGCATGTTGGGTATGGATGAGACCCAGATATACCTGGAGATTTTCCTGTTCCGATTCTGTTTGGGACGTTCACCAGCGTGCCACGTCTTCGAACTGCCGCAATTATTTCTCAAAGACCATCACAAGCATGAACACATCCAATCTCAAGACAGATCCAATCTCAAGAATGCAACATCATCAAAATCCACTGGTTTTTCAAACCATGTATCAACCATTTATCATCGGTTTATCAACCGATGATGATCCATTTGTCAACCATCTATCGCTTCTAGTGCTTCAGCTCTGTGCTTCAGCGCCGCACCTCAAAGATCGATTTCCAGGACTCGCCATTGAGCAGGCGCCGGGCTGCCTGGCTGCGTCATCCACGACATGCGGTGGTGTCTTAAGCCAGTTTGGGGATCCAGCAAAATGGTTGGTTTATAGTGGCATATAGTGGCTAATAATGGCTAACAATGGTGATTCACAAGAGAATCATAAGCAACACTAGCGGTTCCCCAACTCATCCAGTTTATTGACCATTTATGGTAATAGACCATCCATTTTTTGGGTCCCCGATGGCTTGAGAAACCCACCATATGGTGGTTTCTTAATAGCGGATCCCCAAAATGGTTGGTTTAGTACTACAAATGGTGACCCCTATTTTGAGAAACCACCATATCATGACCAAATCAATAATACCCGATTACCAACAGGCTCCGCTTGTATCACCAATAACAACGGAAATATGTTGTGATGGTAGTATCGGGAAGAAAAAATGGTGATATTGTGATGTGAGGGTATACTGTACCTTCCCGCGACGGCACATACCCCTGGTAGGAGGGGCAGAACAAATTGCCTACTGGGCCTGGAATAGCAAGCTGCTTTGCCTCGACTTTACCTCGTTTGTAGTTTTCCAAACTGGCGCCAAACTAAGCATCCCTTTGGTTCGGAGTTTAGTGGGAATCAAACAATGACTTTGGAAACACTCTATATCTCCCTATCCGGAGTGAGTTCATGGTTATCATCTAATCATGGAACGGTTTTCAACCAATCGTGTCACTGTCGGCTATCATCCCGTAAGAGTAACAATTCCTAACTGCTGATGTTTCTCAGTGGTGTTAAACATCAAAGCCACTAGCCACTGCTAACATCACCATCACTCGATGATTCACCACCGCTGATCTCACCTTCAGATCCCCTCCCTCTCCTCTGTGGACCAAAGCTGCACTGAAGGCTTGCCATGGGAAGTTGAAGCCATGTGGGCGCCGTCCTCAGCGGCCCCCCGCTGGCTGGCCCAGCACCTCCCCTGTCCCCGCACACCCTCGTTGGGCCCCCTCGCAGGCGACAGAGCCAGGCGCTCGATGGGATATTCCGCAAGGCCCTGCCTTGGAGGGAAAGAACCCCAGCGCAGCAGTTTCCGAAGCAGTTTGGAAGCAGGTTCCTCCGGGTGGATCGGGATCCCCAATAATCATTCCGCTCATTCCTCCTACTGGTTGATTCCCAACCATCAAAATGCTTCTAGAAGGCCGAACGATCAATCCACAGCTGCTGTCTACACCGACAGTCTTCCGAGACGACCGCTTTTGAGGTAGTAATGGCAGAGCAGAAAAAGTCCGCATGAGAAGTGGACGCAAATGCACCCAGACTTGACCATTCGTGCATATTTCGGGGAAAACAAGATTTGATACAGGTCCCCACTTTCTACTGTCATTTGGAATATCTACAATCATGTTGTTCCAAATTGTTGCGGGAAACCCTATAATGGAGTGCTGGTTCTTACTGGTCAACCATGGAGGGGGCTATACCCAGCCATGGATAGCCTTGGTTTCTCTCAGCGGATCTCCCCTGGGTTCCGGTACTCACCCAGGATGCCCAAGATGTTACTTCCCAGACCTTGGTACGTTGCCAGTTGAGCAGCTGCAGCTTTTTGTGGAATCGTTCATGGAGAAATTATGTGCATAAATGTGTTAAATTGAGTTTAGGATTGATAATAAGAGTGAGAAAAATTGATTCAGAGATACTTAGTAGTGAGTTGCAATCAATGCTGTTCAAAACCATGGTGAGGATTCCCAACGCTTTTTATGGATGACGACTCGTTGTTCTCCACCACAATGGATGACTAATAGTGAAGAGTTGCCAATACCGATGGTTGAAGCATTGAATGCCTTGGGCCCGGTACTTTTGCTGTGCACGGACACCACCCTCAACTTGCCATCAGAAGAGCCAGTGATGATGCCATCCTGGAACGGCTGCCCAAGTTTTGGGCGTGAGTCAAAACCAAGGATACATCTGCATACGGATACTTATGTATAAGTACATTTATGCATATTTACTTAAATGTCTTGATGCAAAAAAATAGACACGACATACCTACACATATCAACTCCACTCAAACTCCGAGGCAATCCGGTGGTCAACCCCAGCACCCCGTAGGCTACAGGGTGAGGTACATGTTCACTACTCTTGGTGATTGCATCACATACCAACGATAAGCATCAGCCTATGATCTCTTTGATTCAAGGGACAGTGATCCCAGTTGTCTGGATGGAAAATAAGACCACAAAACAACAAGCCAATCGAGCACGAAGTGGCTATTGACAGCATCAATTCGATCATGATCGACACTTGAGGGGCTTGTCACTCAGCAAGGATGTAGCATTAAATGCAATTAATTTGCCTTCTCAAAATGATTGAAAGTAAAAGGGATAAATGAGCGGATAAATAAGCACTAGCTGTGAAACATGGATAAATCAATAAACAGCGGCTCTTGCCCATTCACAACCACATCCACCCCTTGTAGTTCAGCGTGGGGCCACCTTTGGTTGGCCGTGGGTGGTCCATGGATAGCTTGCACAACGAGTGACCGGTGAAACACTTCGATCAGTCGGGCCAGATACCATCATCGACCCATCCACACCATGATGTATCGATTTAGCCTTTGAGTCTTTGAGGAGGACACCAACATGAAACATGAGTGGTTCTCATAATTATTGTTGAACCCTTGTTGGTTTAACCATTTTTTACTACCGGAATTAGCCATTATCAATGATCACAAGCTATAACCAACCATAATGAAACATGACTCAGAATATGGATGTTTCTCAAGTCATAGGGGTACCCCTAAATCCTCCACCATTGGCCAATTGTAGTAATGAACCAACCATTTTTGGGCTTTTAAGAAACCCAAAAACTGGTCTTATTATGTCTTCTTCTTGCTTATTCTCCCCCAATATTAATCACTATTAACCATTACTACCCCATCATTAACCACCATTAGAACCATTATCATCCTACTATTAACCATCATATACCTCTGATTGACCACTATTCAGCATTATTATCCTATTAACCACTACTAGCACATGATTGACCATTAACCCATTATCAACCACCATTTACGATATACTTGACCACTATTGACCTATTATTGACCATTTTTAAGCCATGATTAACCACTACGAGGTATTAACCACCTATTATTGGCCTATTAAGGCCTACTATTGACCACTATGAAGTATTAACCATGATTAACCATAATCAATATTAACCACTATCAGCCTATTATGATGGACAAGTATAATGACCTACTATTGACCATGATGAATCACTACTCATCATCTTTTTTAATTGAATCATTATATAGCCTATTATGAATCATTAACCATCATTAGCCCATCATGATGAATCACCACTCATCTATCTGTAGATCTCACAGCTCCGCCTCAGACAGCTTCACCATGGCATCGATGGACATGGGATGGCCCTTGATGCGGTCCTGACGATCGGGATGGTGCTTGGTCAACCCACTGATGGACAACAAAGAGATACAGTACATGTTTTGTTAAGTAAATAGTAATAACAATTGTAATGATAATAACAATAACAAATAACAGTAATTTAACAATAATAATGATAATATCAATAGACAACAATAACTTAACAGTAATAATGATAATAACAATAACAAATAACAGTAACAAATAACCATGATAACAATAACAATAATCATAATATACTGTTTGTATACGTATATTGTGAAAAAACTAGCTCTCCCAAAGTATACAAATGCATGCTTCCATTCTCTAACATGTAAGAAATACATCTTTGATACTTTCTTGTCAATTATATGAAACAAAAAATAAACAGGGGAAACACTGCTGTATACTTATATATCTGCGCCTGCATTTCTTTCGCATGAGGCTACGAGCCGAGGCCGTCTGCAAATTTTGAGTTCAGACTTGCTCGGTCACCAAGGTAGGGCCTGAGCTCTGTAACGAAAAATCGATCCCGACCTTGATTCAAATTCAAATATGGTGCAGTGCTAGTCCACAATCCCGTGGATGGATGCAAAGCAAAGACCAGTTTGGTCATTTGGGTGGATATTTGACCAGGGGGCCAGGGTTTTGAGTAATAAATGTATATATATATATATATGTACACATGTATATGTATATATTTGCATCTACAGAACTCCTTTTGATTACATACAGACATATGTCTACATATAGACGCATGCGTACATGAACACATTGCCTTGAAATCCGTATGCATTGATGTATGCATGTACGTATGACCCTGTCTATGAATGGATGTACACTGCGTGAATCATATGCAACACCAGTGAAACCAAAGTATTTACACATACCTATACCGTCCTATACCTACTTACCTTTGCATTGGTTGCTGATGAAATACCCCTGAAATATGTCACCCAGACATTGCCACATTCCTGCCTTCTGATCACCGAAGTCACCCCAGCTGAAGATGGGCAAGATGCCTGCACTCCACCATGGAATGGTCAAAGCATGGGAAGGAAGATGAAGATGGCAATGTTGAGTGGTAGACTGTCTGTGATGAACCTGATCAGAAATTGGCTGCATGAGTAAATTGTGTCTCAAGCTCGAGCATTGATAATATTATATGATTATTATATGTATATATGTGTGGACATGCCTGTAAGATCCTGTATACAGTATGTGGAATCTGCCATGTCATTTGCATGACTCAAAACGTTGGTTCTTCAGGAAAGATTCCAATCCATGAAATCGATTGTGCCTTCTGTTAGTATCCCGCGGGAGTGCTCAAGAATCATTGACTCGCGTCAACTGGGATTAGCACGGGTAGAGCTGAGTTTGTGATGGCATGGATTCAGAATCAAGGTGTGAGAGAAACACAAGTGAGGTGCCTGCCTTATTGTCTGTAAGTAAATATATCTATAGAGAAAGAGGGAGAGAGACTGCACAATTCTGTTTGGGGTTCAGCTGTGATAATGTATGTAAATAAAGAGATCTTCTGATCCACAAACCTGGAGATGGCAGCACTAGTCAAAGGACATGGAGGAACCTCCCCGTTTGATTTATGGTACAACCCATTGACTTAGGTCATACCCTTGTGATTCACCAAGTATTCATCAAAAATGGTCGGTTGAACCGAAATCATTGTCATTTGTTCATTTACCTTGCGTGCTCCAGAACATACGGCTCAAAATAGTAAATAGTAGATCATAATACAGCAAACAAACACAATCTGACTATTTTGAGTAATATTTCTAACCAGTCATGTTCACAATAATTAATTCATATTGCTAGAAATGCATATTGTATTGATGTGACTAATTTCTATATATTCATATACTATACTATGCATGTTTCTAATCACTATTTTGTCTTAATTCAACACTAAATTTCTACATCAGACCTCGAAATGCAAGACACACCCCTTGCTGGCTGAGTCTCCATAGAACGTTGCCTGGTGCCACCGCTACTATGCACTCCCAGCAGACTTTGAAGACTCCCCAAGAAAGCGAGAAATCCAGGCGGTTACCTCCAGAAATGTACAGATTCCGTACTAGACCAGTGCAATATTGAGGGACAGAATCTAAATCATCGAGAGGAAATTTCAACCCCAAAACAGTGGAAGCAGCAGCTTAGCTAGAGGAACTTCAAGGCGGCATGTTGGTCGATTTCGGTCAGGCAAACCCTGGAGGCTTCTTTGCAGTGGCATGCGCCTATATCCATGTGGAACCACATAGTCAATCAATTTGTAGCAATTGCTGTAGAGGGAGGCGACAACAAATGCATCACTGCAATCCACCGCTTTCTTTGACAGGGGGTCATCTCAAGTGCCTTACTCCTCAGTTTACAAGTTTAGAGTTTAGACCATGGCACCTGGACCCACATGAATGAATGGTGCTCGAGAAATTTGCAGCTTCCTACATGGGCACCAGTAATCAACTGTTACAGTCGCCAGCCACCAGATCAGAGAATTCACATGTCTGATGGCTTTCAGTGCTTAACAACAGTATTTTTTTTGCGGATCCAAAAATTATTGATGCTTACTGCTGTGTGGCTGTTATCATGATCAGCCAAACATGATTCACTTTGAAGAACCAATGAGTTTTGACTGTGCCAATGTCTAGTGGCGCCGAAACAAAAAAGGGCAACCCTAAGCCCAAGCCGCTTCAGATCCCTGGCAAAATGTTCCAGTGAAACCACCAGTACCGTTCCAGCATTCCGACAGAATGAGCATCCTGGTTATTAGTTCTGGTGGTTAATGATCGATGACTTGATGAGGATTTCGGAATGAATATCCATTTTGATCAGTCAGCTGGTTACTAGTTGTGGTTCCCAGATTGACACGGGTTAACGATGCTGATGAATGATTGATCATGGTAGTGGTTGCCGTCATCGATCTTATCCCTTCTCTCGTGGACCTACTGGTGGCTCAGGATGCTTTCAACCATCAACTTCTCAACAGCCATGATCAACCATCAGCAACCAGCATCAACGATTGCCAGTATCTAATACCATTGTCATCCGATACAAATCATGATATGAAATAGGTGTCAACCATTCTAATCAACCATCGTCATCAGCAATTATCATCAACCATCATCAACCATCATCATCAACCACTGTCACCAAAACCTCTGCCATTCGCCAACATGACCGGCTGCGCCAGCTCGCTCGCCTGACTGGGTGCCGCAGATCACCTGGAGCCCATGGATGAGTCGGCACTCAAGGCAGCATGGAGGAAGAATAAACCATGGCGCTCGATGATGATCCATCACGGTTCATCATGATCAAAGATGATCAAAGATGATCAATGTGGTTGTTTTTGATGGTTCGTGACGATCAATGTGCTTGCTTATGATGGTTCATCATGATCAATGATGGTTTGATGGTGCATGGATGTCAATGATGGGCAATGATGGTCAATGTTATGATGGTTATATAATGGATGTTATTCATGGGTAATGATAGTCAAGGATGGCTGATGGTGGTTAATGATGGGTCAACGATGGGCAATCAAGGAATGATTCATTGGCATCAAATATGTGTATGTGTCCTTTTTTCACCGTGTATGTAATTGTGTGTGTGCACACCCTTTTTGCGACTATACGGGAACCCTCAGATTCGGCGTGGGGTTGACCGATCAACCCCAACAGAAGTTTGGCATCGTCAGAAACCTCCCGGGGATTTGCCGTCAACGAACCAGGCAATGGATAAGCCACACCATGACCTTTGCTATAGTTGCTATGTATGCCAACAAACCAGGATGCCATGGATGGGTTATCTTTCGCAGCGATTTACCCAGTGGGCATGGTGACTTATCCTCAATCTAGGCCCCAATTCATTCCGAGCCTCCAACGATTCCCAAACTCTCTGCAGCCAGGAGCCATGTTGGCTGGGATCATATGCGGCTATGCCCAGTGACCGCCGTTGCTTCCAATCCCTAGGATCGCTTTTTCGGCGAGCAATTTCACTCTCAAGCAATGGGATGACCATCACCTACCGGTTCATAGATATTGAGCATAGCTATCTGTACCTCGTCTCCGAGCTACTAGGTACTGTAGCTCGATTCCCAGATGTCCCCATGAACGGCGTCCCCCTGTCATTTATGATGGTTGACTCCACTGGTTGCTTGGTCATCAATCATTATTAGCCCTGGCTAATTCTTATGAAGCCTTATCAACCGATAATCCATGATCAATCAAGATCACCCGTTATCAACCTCAAACCATTGCCAAGCAACATTCACCATAATCAACACTACCACTTTAATCATCATAAACCAAAATCCGCCAACCTTAACCAACCTTAACCAACCTTAATCAACCTTAGCCAACCTCAACCAAGCAACCTTTGGTAACCTAACACCAGCCGTCCCTGGCCAAAGTCACCTTCGTGCCACGTCGCAAGACCACAATCTCGGCGCACGTGGTGCCATGTCACAACCGGTTGGTTGGTTAATGATTTACCGGTGGTTGATGGGTTGGTGGTTTCTCAAAACAGGGGTACCCTAAAAATGGTTGGTTTTGTATTATTTTCATTACTATGGCTGAATATAAATGATAAATGTTGGATGACTCAGGGGCACCCTATATGAGAAACAACCAATTGATGATGGTTCAATGGTGGTAAAATCGTGATTGAAGGATACTAAAATGGTTGACTTAAATGCTGTTCAAATGATGATTGGCAAATGCCTGATGAATAAATTGATCATGGTCAATGATGGCTACTGATGGCACTTTCGATGATGAGTTGACGATGGTCAAGAACCATCAGTAACCTATACCTGTGGGATATGACCAACCGTCAGCAGAAGCTCCACCAGTTCTAGCTGGTTGGGGTTGCTTGGTGTCGGGGCATGGTCCGGGTGGGATGGCTTGTTGGCCATGACCAGCTGGTTGAAGCCGAATCATGGAGTGCGCCTTGCGCACCTTGCGCTATTGGATGTTGTACCGCCATAGAACCAAGGACCTCCAGCCATCCTAAGCAATTCCCAACCATTCTTGAGGGTAACAATGTTAAATTAATATTCTCGCATTATCACACAAGCGCGAATCAGCGACAACAAAAATGCAAAAATCATGTTGTTTCTCCAGCAAGAACACCAGCAAAGGAAAAACACCAGTGCAAAAACGCAAAAACAATGGCAGAGGAAAAAAATCCAGAAGCAAAACACGAGCAAAGAAATCATTCAAACAACTTTTTCGCCCTGTAGGCTCATCTCTTTGAGATCCATGTGAAAAGAATTTCCCCCCAACCCGGACGTTCGCCCACACCCATAAAGCGGCACTGCAATGGAGGATGTTGTGCAAAGTCAAGATGGCTTAGAGAAGTTGCAAAACCACTGGCAATACGCAGTGATTTGTGGTTTAGGACTTTAGGGTTTACGGTTGACGGTTTTAGGGTTTATGGCTTTAGGGTTTAGGGTTTTAGGGTTTTAGGGTTTAGGGTTTTAGGGTTTATGGTTTAGGTTTATTAACTTAGAAACTCAAAAACAACGGCTCTGCGCAGGAATTTTAACGTAGGGAAATGCTCCAAGTCAAGCGCGGGCAAACGTCAGGGTTCGCGCGAAGAATTTTAGTGTCAGGACATGCATTCGTCCGAAATCTTTTCATCCTTTCGTGTCCTGTCTCGTTGAAGCGCATCAGTAAGACACCGCTCTCTCTCTCGCGCTGCAGCATGTGTTCAGGAGCTGTAATCCATGTGGCACATTCAGAAAAGGCAAAAGCCTAAAATGATTCCGTGCAGAAAGACATCCGATTCGCCAGCAGATGCCTGGAACAGCAGCAGCATCGAACGATCGTTTTCACAAGGTGTCGGATGCCTGTAAGGACTGCGAACTGCTATGATCCGCAAATGTCTGTCCCTGGCAAAATTGTTTTACACAATCGATACTCAGACACTTGATAGATCCTTGGAAATAGATTGCAAGATCGGGGAATACTATGAGGAATATTCTTGCAAATCCACTTAATATCACTCAATACTATTCCGGAAAAAAATGGTTTGCAATTTTCTGAATAAAAAAATTGAAATGTTCAATCAAAAATGTTGATTTCTTTCCAATTCTGTAAAAACAGGGCTGCGCAGAGCAGGAGCCAAACTTCGTTCAACTCTTGAAGCACCCAGATTGATGCAAGTGCAGGTCCCAAGTTGCGATGCTGCGATCTGTTCGAATCTGATTCGTCCAATGACTGTAGTTCTTGGTCATGATTGGATGATGATTTTTTTTTAGCAACGGTACATGATTAGTAATGGTTTTTATTGCTAACTTTCATAATTCAGGGGGGGGAGGTGTATTTAAGCCCAGGGGTCTGTACATAAGGGTGGGTCCTATACGCCAACGTTGCGGTCAAGGTGCCATCACAGATTTGATCTGAACTTGGGACACTGCAAAATCCGAACTTGACAAAAGTCACTGGGACATGTCAGGACCAAAAGGACCCAATGGATAGAAAGAATGCCCGGAATCAGGAAAGTTGGCCAAGAGTGGCACTTCTTCTAGTGGCTGAAGAAATAAAAGCATTCCGCACCACATCTATTGTTCGACTTCTCTGTGTGAGCACTCCTGCTGTGCAGCACAACAATTAACAAGGCGCTGTCATAGCACACAGCAAATACATACATATATGTATATCTATTTCAAGTCACTATCAAAATATAGACGAAAACATGGATTGTGAGAAATGCAGAGTAATCCAGCAGGAAGCCCCGCCATGCGTTTTGTGGCATTCATTATTTTTGGGAACTGTGACCCGATCTCATCGATGGCGTTCCAGCTATCATTCCCACTATTGCATTTTTAAAATGTAGTGTTAGCACTGCACTTGAACAATGCCACCAAGGCATTGGTGGGTCTTTTGTCGTGCCAGATTTGCTACCAAACATGTCGGAGTGCGTTATTTATTGTGGAATTCGGCTATCTAATTACCAAATATGAGAGATGCTGGTGGTACTGCAGCGTAAAGACTTTCAGATTGCTTGCATACTTACACCACCGGAAACCCAGTTTACCCATGTATGGGGTAATTGAGAAAAACAGCTATATGATTTCACTGGCTGATTCAGTCTCAAAAAAAAGAGAACATTGTGAGCCTGCTACTATGTAACTGACGTGCCATTCACATTGTTCAACGATGCTGGGAAGCATCGAACAGTTGAGCGTCAGAGCGGAAAACTATGCTACTGCAACGCAACAATGCGCTTTCCAGCCAAAATGAAACATATCTTGCATCATCGCATTGTTTCTCAGCCACTGCATATTTTAGAATATTTAAGTGTGTACAACAGGTGTGTTTTCAGAAATGCATATTTGGTCCGACTCTACACGGACCGCAGCCCAGAGCCACGTGGGCCAAATCCAGCAAACAATATTTTTTGTCCGACTCTGTTACTGGGCCTCCTCTTGGTTTTTCAGAGATTTAGTATGGTTGTGCTTCATTCAAACATGTTCACTTTTTTGGGCCGTGGGGCGTGATGTGGACTGATGTGAATGTGATTGCAGATTAAAATGACATGTTGTCGCCAAAATGAAATTATGCCATATGTCCTTCTTATCTGATTCAATCCTTATTTCCGTGAGTTTTGCTTATTTCTATGGAAATTAGCTTAAATTCAAAGGGGGGGTTGCACCTAAGCAGTTTGTTAAACAATTTGGGGGTACTGTTTTGGTCAATTTGCTTGAAAAGACATGAAACCAAAGGAAAAACTACCCTCAAACTCTTGAATTTGGGGATGGTTTTCCACATATTTCCTTCATTTCTACAAAATTTTGGAAAAATGCTACCCCAAATTCTTACGAAACACCTTGGGTACAGACCCCCCTCTGAATTTAAGGGAATTTCATTTTTTTTGCAAACAATTTCATTTTGGAAAATTCCTTAGGTACAGACCCCCCTCTGAATTTAAGGGAATTTCATTTTCTTGCAAACAATTTTCATTTTTGAAAATTCCTTAGGTACAGACCCCCCTCTGAATTTAAGGGAATTTCATCTTCTTGCAGACAATTTTCATTTTTGAAGCTTCCTTAGGTACAGACCCCCCTCTGATGTTTAGGGAATTTCATTTTCTTGCAAACAATTTTCATGTTTGAAGCTTCCTTAGGTACAAACCCCCCTCTGAATTTAAGGGAATTTCATTTTCTTGCAAACAATTTCCATTTTTGGAAATTTCTTAGGTACAAACCCCCCTCTGAATTTAAGGGAATTTCATTTTCTTGCAAACAATTTCCATTTTTGGAAATTTCTTAGGTACAGACCCCCCTCTGAATTTAAGGGAATGTCATTTTCTTGCAAACAATTTTCATTTTTGAAGCTTCCTTAGGTACAACCCCCCCTCTGAATTTAAGGGAATTTCATTTTCTTGCAAGCAATTTTCATTTTTGAAAATTCCTTAGGTACAGACCCCCCTCTGAATTTAAGGGAATTTCATCTTCTTGCAGACAATTTTCATTTTTGGAAATTTCTTAGGTACAGACCCCCCTCTGAATTTAAGGGAATTTCATCTTCTTGCAGACAATTTTCATTTTTGGAAATTTCTTAGGTACAGACCCCCCTCTGAATTTAAGGGAATGTCATTTTCTTGCAGGCAATTTTCATTTTTGAAAATTCCTTAGGTACATACCCCCCTCTGATTTTTAGGAAATTTCATTTTCTTGCAAACAATTTTCATGTTTGAAGCTTCCTTAGGTACAAACCCTCCTCTGAATTTAAGGGAATTTTCTTTGAAAACAGTTTGGCCTATTCAACAGTCCTTAGGTTCAGACCTTCCGCTAAAGTCAAAAGATTTCGCGTCTTGGTTCACGTAAATTCCAAGGTGGTTGAGTTTCAGGAAATTGTTTTCGGCTCATTTCTGCAAAAAAAATAGCCCCGCTACAGGAAGTCTGACAGATTTAAATTGAAATTCCTGTGTTTTGAACACTGATTAGGCACAGATGGGCGGATCTAATTTTCATGCAACATAATTTCAACATAATTGATTGATTGTTTTGTCGGTTGCTTGAAAGCTGCTTCGGCACGGCTGGGATGTTTGGATACTCGCTCATTTTCAGAAAAGCTGCAATTAAGTATAAAGAAGGGGTCGGAATTCACATCTGTTGCATGTTTTTGTTGAAATTGCTTTGGGGAGGTCTTAATCTGAGGATTTCTTGCTTTAAGAAGTGAGCTAAAATTGGAATTGCATTTTCAGCGCACTTCAATGATCGGTTCAAAATAGTAGGTTGCACAACTTTGAAACACCTTAAGTACAGAGATATTCCTTAGGTACGGGGAATTACGAAAGTTAGCAGTTTTTATGATTATAATGGTTAATAATATGGTCATTCTTGCCTTTGTTTCTCTGACGGAAGACGTGACTAACGGTGATTTCCGGGTTGCACCCATCGCCATCTCTTGGCATCGGACCGACAAGAGCTCATCGTCTTGGAAGTCCGACATGGCAATGAGGCCCTGCGTGGCTCTGGCCAACATGGCGCTGGCCGTGGTCCTATGATCATGTCCAACAAAAGAATGCCTCGTGGCATGTGCATTGAACGTATATAAGTGCCTGTGTGTGCATCCCAATCTATATATCTATACACACACATATGAACATGTATGTGCGTGAATCTTTATATCGCATAGTCTGTCTATCTAGCAATCTGGGTGTTTGTTTGTCAGTCTAGGAAATTTGTTCGCATACTGCACAAAATGCATAGACATGTGGTGCCACTTGGTTCGCCAGCACTGGCTTCCACGTCACTGCCTTCTCCGCACTCGCGGCGCCTTCTCCCCACTCTTTCGAATGTCGTAGACCGCCAGAGTGCCATCTCCCGAGGCAGCACCTCACGGTGCCGTGGAGGAGCGCTGCGCAATGCCGACATCGCTAGACACGACCTACGGCGAGATATGGTAAGGAGATCATGGTGGCGATTTGTGGTTGATTGATATAAATAGATTCAGATATGGTTGATTGTTATTATTCTGATTGCTTGTTGCCGGATTCTGTATTAAATATGGTTACTGTATACGGTACGCAAACGGCCATTAAAGCCAAGTTTGCCACAGGGATCATGATTCCTGTTCCATCGACTGTATACTGTATACCCATCCTGAAATATCCAATTGAATCATTCTTAAGACAACATACATACGTGCAAAAACATACGCGATTTTGATCTAGATTCTACAGACAACAAATAGATGACATAGATATCACACATTTCCATATCATCATGGCTTTGTCGTGGGATGCCCATATGTGGCGATAGAACTACATGCAGTGTCCATCACATGTGGAGAACTCTCAGTCACAAGCCGGCAATGATCGTGCCAAACGAACAATATATGATCAGGTTTTGATTGCTTGATGGGACACTTATACATGACCATTTTCCAGGGCTTGGGAGGAGCTGTGGCACAAAAACATCCTTTTGCTGTCCATCAGTTTGGGCAGTGGTGATTCCCATAGTAATGATGCACTGTCATCCATTCCTTCCACCATTTTTTCCACGATTTCTTCCACCATTTCCACTATTTGATCCATTTTCCACCATGTTTTTCATCCATGTTCATCCATGTTCCATCATTTCCTTATGCACTTACTATCTTTTTCCACCATTTTCCTACCATTTGTTTCACCATCCTCCACTATCCAACGTCCCACCAGCCATAACCTGCCACAGCTCGCCGCTGCCCAGCCACAAAGACTGGTGCCATCCGTCCCCAGGGCCAGGTCAGAGATCTCAGCTGTTCTCGTTGCGGTGATGAATGGTTGATAGGGCTATGGGTCAAGCAGTTAACCAACCAACTAATGGGGGATAATGACCAACCAATAATAAGGAAAACAAAGCTTTATGATAGGGGAACCAGGGGGACTAAGGGTTTTGACCCACTGCCATATGGGTCATGGTAGGGTAATCATGACCATAATGGTTCATTGGTTGATGGTTAAATAGGGATAACCATGGACATAATGAACCTATCATTGGTTGGTGGTTAATGGTTGATGATTTTCTGCTTAGACTGGTTATGATTAAATTTCATGGTTAGATCAATGATTATTATGATCATGGTTAGGTTGGTAATGGTTGATGATTAATTGTTAGGTGATGATTAAAATTTAATGACTAATGGTTAAACTTTAATGCTTAGATGAATGGCTAATGTTACGATCAGTCATTGATTTAGTTGGTTCATGATACAGGATCAAAGTATGAATCGGATGATTAATGGCGAAACTTTAATGGTTAGATGAATGGCTAATCATGCTTCATCATGGTCTAAATTTGGTAGCTTCAGTTCAGGGTAGTGGACCAATGGTAGGAGTGAACCAATGGTAGTAGTTCATGACAAACCTAGTTCAGGGTGAACCAATCTTCTAATTTTTCCAACGGTTGGACTAGAAGCCGGTGATGTGACACCTCTACAGCCATGCATGATTCTACATGCCGAACCCATGACTGCGAAATCGGAGATTCAAGCATCTCACTAGGATCAGCTCCAGAGCACCCTGGGGCACCCTGGGCCACCCTGGGCCACCCTGGGGCACCCTGGGGCACCCTGCAAAGTCGCTATTCTCGAACCAACCTCAGCAACGAGTTGGATGATGAGCGAAGCGCCGAGCTCAGCCTCTGACCCACTGAGCGCCCTGACTCGCAACAGCCTTGGGCTGACGACCCTCGAAGATCCGGAGTCCACCATCGTCATCGCCTACCCGGTGGTTGATTCAGAATGTTGCAGAAGGGTCAACTTTTACTGCTCAAGAATGGCTAATGAGCAGTTGAGTAATGCTAATGTATCGCTCAATAATGGCTACTGATTCTATTATGTTGATCGCTAATATTGATCAATAGAATAGTTAATCCGAATGATGGCCAATAATCAACACTAAATGTATATCAATGTGCATAACAATTATTGGTTGTTTTAATTGTTGATGCTTGGTAGATGGATAGTCACCTCTTGGCTAAAGTATCCTTATGTTGAGTATGGTTGGGCCCCACCTCTTTGTTTAAACATGTTCACAATTGCAAGCCTTGCTTGGAAGACATCGAAGGTGGCCCTGCATGGTTCCTAGGGGTATCACAGCCAAACAAATCTGCAAGAACTACTTGTAGTGGAGGACCAAATCCTGACACCAGTTGCTGGGTACGTCATCCAAAAAAATATTATCAGGATCAAAAAAATATTCCCCAAGGATCAAAAAAACTATCAGGACCCCAAAAAACTTTTTCCCCAAGAAATAGTCACTGAATGGAAGCATAGCCAGCGGGCTTTATCATCCTGTGATGTGGCGAAAGAAAAGCGGGAGGGGATTGGGGGAGGGTTTCCTTCCTTCCTTCCTTCCTTCCTTCCATCCTTCCTTCCTTCCTTCCTTCCTTCCTTCCTTCCTGCCCTAGTATTACTTTTAACAACATGAATAACTAATTTTTGATGCATATAATAATTTCTTTTTGATGCATGTAATATCTTTTTTGATGCTCATGCCCTAGTTGCTCCCCTTAGATGTGAAGACAGCTCTGTGGAAACTCTTATTTCATCAAATCATGCACCTACAGCCAACCAACCAAAGCTGGTCAAAAAACCTTTGAACCGTGCTGCCTGTGAAGCATCACGAAGCATCGCGAGTGTTACAAGCAAGTGGCTGTTCCCCCCCACGGGTGGGGAATCTCCAACATCGACAAAGGCTGAGATGGCAAAATGTCGAGCAGTTCCTCACCAGCTGGCGACTGGAGCCATCCTCTCGTTTCTCGTCACTTTATGGCATCATTTGGCTGTGCCTTTCCCAGCCCCCGAGCTGCCGCCTACGGCGAACCGCTGGTGATCCAGGGGCAACAGGCACTGGGCGCGACGGGTTGGGCAAATGGATTTCCGGGGAGTGAGAAGCCCTTGGGTTAGTCATGCTGCCAAACCAACCATGGCATTTTTTTCCGTGGGTTTGAAGTCTTTTTTGCATTTATAGTCTCTAATTTTTTTACATGTAGAATCTAATTTTTACATGAATATAATTGTTTTTTGCATTTTAGATGGCATTTATAGTCTCCAAAATAATCAGGGGTCGTTCATTCTTCGGTGGATTTGAAGCTAACCGTGTGGCAGTTCAGGGATCGATGGGCAGCATGAAATTGATCAGAGCACTCGAAACCCCGAGGCCACGGGGCGGCTTATCCAAGGGCCAAAATACCTTATGTTGCCTTTGATTTAAAAAATAATTTAAAAAATAATTTAAAAAATACTCTATCATTCAGGGATCACTATATTGTGTTTTAAGCTGATTAAGATTGACAAAGCTGCAAAAAAAAACATCAAAAAAATCCTGGTCGAGAACTTCTGGTGCATAGCAGTCGTTGGTTAATGAGCTGACTAATGGTTCAGCCGAGGCTTTTCAGCCCCACGTATCTCTGGAGCCATAGGGGAACTGGGGGGCACGTGCGCCATCAGCACCGGGATAAGCTCCACACATAGCCAGCGGACTTCAGCTTGCAACGCCAAACCTGGAACACTATCGTTGATGATGGCTGACCATGGCTACTACTAGTTGTTCATGATGGTTCATGATCCATCATGCTTGATCGTGAATGGTGGTTAATGTTAATCATGAATTCATTAATGTTAATGGATTACACAATCATCATTTTTATTAATCTTCATGATGTTTGTGGATTTCTGACTCAAGAACTACTGCATAGCCACTGGGATTTTTGGAATCCACCCTTTGCAGAGGATCCATTGTCAGCTAGTGGCCGGTGCCAAGCTTTCTCGAATGACAGTCCTCAAAGGTCTCCAAAGGTCCCCAAGAAAGTGACCAAAAAAACGGGTATGACAACAGGATACAACGGGGATATGAAATTTGACATTGAGAAAAGAAAGTTCTACAAATAAGGTATGACCACATTTGCCCAAAAGTTCTTTACAACTTGGCTTCTATCACCTAGCACTCGCTACATATTGTTCAGTTCTGCTGTGTGATTGGCTTAAGAGTATTTTCTTCCCATGCTTCATCATAGGGTAGCATCCACATGAAGGTCTTTTGTTAGAGGGTTTTTTTTGCGTATGGAGTCTCCCACAATCTAACATAAATATGTTAGAGGCTTTCACAGACTTTCACGTAATTGCTTTGTATCATTTCAATATCATCATCCTGAAATAAAATGATTGTTTGCGTGCTGGAGACGGTCCAATTTCACATTCTATCTACTGTACTCTATCATGTGTATAATATGATTCTAACAGTCATCATACTCTAATATGATAGTCGTTCTATCTGTATATGATTCTATTATAGAGATCATTATCATAGCTACAGTATCCTTGAGTCCCCACATCGGCTGCTGGTTTCCCTACCTTTTGGTGCAGCCATGGCAGCCATGGCAGCTTGGCCCCCCAAACAAAGCCAGATAACATTTCGATGATTGCTGAGTGATGATGGTTGATGGTAGCTCGTGATGGTGAAAAATGATGGTTAATGGTAGATCCACATTGGCAAACCACCCCCAGTGAAGCTGGTGATTTACCAAATATATGGATATATGGTATGGGTGGTTTATCAATGGATCCAACATTAATGGTGGTTAAGAATGGGTAGTTGACGGTTGAATGATGGTTAATAATGGTGCTTAGTGAATGATAATTAAATGCTGGTTTCTATTTCCCTGATGTTTCCCTGGTTTCGTCCCTCGTGCTGCCCTGTTATTGATGCCACCACTGCATCAACCACCACATATGTCATTTAACGCACCAGTGATGGCTTGTGACATACCGATCAAACTCTCAAGATGGAGGTCATTCAGCTGCAGCCGGTGGTCAACAAACAATTCAGCCTGTAATCACTGCTCACGGGTTCATTTCGCTTGCAACCCGTGCTTGGTGGTGCATTCCAGCTAATCACCCATGACAAGCAGCTAAAACGCGTGAATCACAGCTATAATCAATGGCACCAATGGTTGCAACCAATGAGCCTTAACCATTGACAAGTAGCTACAACTCCGAGTTCATGGCTTCTGGTTTAACCATCCGTTACCCTCTGGTAGACTGACATGGCAAAAGAAAACCCGTTGTAAATCGATGATTTCCCCAGGTTTTCCGAAGAAAATGATGGATTTTCATTCATTTTCCAGCCAGCCATGTTAGTTGACCATCCATCATAGCTTCTGGGTCCAACCTCTGGTTCCAACCCATGGCCTTTCAACCCCTCCGCCGGCAGCACCTGCTGTTGGCTTTCGAGGTCACTGAGCAGCGCCAGCTTATCTGCACCCGTGGAGGCCAGGATGGACTCGGACCTACAACGCTGAACTTCACTGGCGAATTTTCATGGTCATGAGTGAAGTTCAGCGCGGTTGACTATTGCTTGTGGTTAACCAATGCTCGACTAGTGGCTAAATGGATAAATAGTGTTACCATAAGGGCTTCCATAACCAACACCAGAGCAGGCTAAACCTTGAAAATGGCTGCGGCTGGTGAAACATGCGCTTTGCATTTGTAGTCGGGGACATTCGGGGACCATGTTTCATCATTGTCAATGGTGGTTAATGGTGGTTGATACTGGCCAAAAATGATCATGGTCGAGAATTGACATGATCAAGCATGGATGATATTGGTCAATGGTCAATGCTGTTGATAGTACTTAAAACTTGAAAACACTCAACAACGGAACAACCGGTCCACATTGATGTTTGCGAGTAAGATTTCATCATGTTTGACAATGATTGGCCATGGGTCATAACCATCAATAAGTGTCGTCTGATATTGGTCCATTTCGTTGAAGAACCGCTACTGTTTCTCAATGTTTAGCCCACTGGTTTTGTCCCTTGTGGACTGGGGGGTGTACACCCCGTGAAAGGCGAGTCTTCCTGTCTCAACCTGCTAACCTGAGAGGCCCGACATATTCTTTCGGTTTCCAGGGGAAGAAAGATCACAACAACGAGGATTGGGGAAGCAAGTATGCTTAGGACATACTTGAGGAACAAGCCCTCGAGGAACAAGCCTGTGATGATTGTGCTATCCACGTTCTGAAAGTGCCATGTGGGAAGCTTGTGACAAAGCTGAACTGAATGATCCCACGCAAGCCTTGTGCAACTATAAACCGGTAAGGCTGCATCTGGGTGGAGGATTGGGAAAGCTGCCCACAAATGGAGATTTCAAGTCTAGAAAGATTACATCTATCTATCTTTTTCTGTGTGTATATGTATTTGTATGTACTTATGTATCTGTTTGTGTGTGATTATGTACATGGAACATATCTTTTATTTTGCTACTGCAAGCGATGTTTGGCAACGCAAGACATCTAGGACGTGCACCGGCCAATCAGCGGATGCTAATTCCTTGGTCTTCGTAGATCCGCAGTGAACAAATTAGCTTCTTAGCATCCCTTGATTGTTGTGGATGGCGGTTTCAAGCCATCCCACACATTTTCGTCAGATTGGTAATCATTACAGGTATGGAAATACATGAAAGCACCAACCACTGTTGCCCAATGGTAGTTGCCATACCAAATTTCAGGAGCAAACTCTCAGCAGCTGAATCATAAATTTGGCTATATTGAAGGTGGGATGTGTTCTGACCCTTGATCCTACTGGGACAACAGGTGTGCACATGGCTGTAGAGTGTACCACCCACCCACACCTCTCCATGTTGGGCCCAACATCACTGTGGCCCTCACAGGAATTTGGCTGCTCTGCACGACTTCTTGTGGCCTCGACCGTTGGCTGCAGCCATATCACTACAGGGATGGATGGATGTGGATAGACGCGGCTGTTCAACGCTTGGTTACTGGGAAAGGTCTGCTCAACATCTGGCAAAAGACATCGGATTGCTATTGTTGGTGGGTCACCCAGCCACAAGGCAAAGGTTGTGATCCTTGGCAAACGGAGTCAAGTTCTGACCTCAACCATTCAAAAATCATTGGTGAAAACCATTCAAGAATCATCATAAGGAACTATCGATCATTCTCCCTCAAAACTATAGTGAAACAATTGTTTTGCATGAAATGAATGTTCATGATGGATTTCATGATGGATTTCATGATGATTTATGCATGCTTCCAATGAATGGCTAACCCTTCAGCCTCGTGAATCCTATTGTTGAGCCAGTGGGAGCTGCCTATGTTGGGGGTGCTCCATGAGCCTCAACTCACCGACTCGATCGGATGCTTCGCAATGCCGCACTTTGATTCACTCACGTGACGTCTTTGTGATACATGCGCCCCTACCAAAAGTTTTAATGTGTATATGTATTCTGTATGTATATACATAGATCTACTTACAGTACATTTGTGTTTCCGTTTTTGCTTATGTTTACATAGATTTGTCTCTGTGTGTTCCATATTTCCTTTCTCTATGGCTGTGCCCCATTCGAAGTTCCTTCAGCTTCCAAGTCACCGCAAATGGTCTTCGAAAGCTCGCTAGTGCCTCGGTGCGCAATGGTCAGGTGCTCGATCCCCAAATCGAGGCTTTCGTAGATGCGGCATCACCAGGTCAATGCTGTTTACTATGACTTATCACAATAGTGGTATAAATACCCGTAATGGTTAAGTAATGGTTTCTGAATTAAACTACTCAAATTTATAAATCAAGCTTTTGAAAAATCAACATTTACTGAACCATTTCGACCACTTCTTTACTATCGACATTCATGTTTGGATGGCGGTACCACCACTGCGCTAGCCGCACCTCACACCAGCAAACACATTGTTCATAGGGGCTTCTTTGAAGGATCATGTTCAGCTCGTAGAATTTGCTATGTACAACTGCGTCTATTATAATGCAGATTGAAATCCATACATGATATATGTGGTAGCAAATCGTGAGCCGCCCCGCTAAAGATTCTTTTCCAGAGTCCAAAAACAAAAATCAAACACTATTTCCACACAGCTCCAGTGCCCCCAGCTGCGCATCTTCGCAACCAAGCCACCATTTTCCACATCAAAGTTGTGAAGTTCAACCTATTCGGACCAAGAAGCTGGCGCTTGGTGAATCTAACCGTTCAGATCTCTAGACGGAACAGTTGCTGCAGGACAAGCCACAACAGAGGGGGATACCCCAACCGAAAAGCCTGCTGCTGTTGATCTGTTGCCTAGAAATCCATTTTCAGACAGAGTCAACATCATAGACTACTGGTCAATCACTATCATCTGTGAGCTTGTATGACTCAAAAGTTCATGACCATGAATTCAACGTCGGAATTTTCATGTTACCTCCATTGGCTCAACCCACGCTCCATGGGCGCCTGCCCAGAAATCGTTGCGCAGGCCACAAGGGCTTGAGATGGATGGAACTGCGTCTCGAAGGTGTGCTCCTCGACGACCGCAACGACGACTTGTTGAGCTACGAACGTTCAGAGCATCCGATGCAAAACTGATTGGTGGTTGAACCACCCTGGATTAATGCCTGAACCACCCTGGATTAGCATCACTATGGTTGAACTTGTTTGATGCTAATAATACTTTGTTTGATCCTAATAATAATTTTTGATGCCCATCCCTGGTGCTCACCACCCCGTCATGAAGAATCTTAGTCAACCAAAGCAACCAGAGCTGGTTTTGGAAAAATCAAAATGTCAATCAAACCACCAACCAGCAAAAGGATCTTCAGGTGGTCAATGGTTGGTTACTAGGGATAGAAACCAACCAGAGCAATGATATCCAAGGGAAGGATCTGGTCAAGCTTCATCTCCCATGCTGAGCTGGTGCAGGTGAATCAAGCGGCGAACCATCCTCCAAGCAAAACCGACCCATTTCCCACTCCCCCCGTCTCCGCAGTGCTGATGCTCAACAGTGGAGCGGCCATGACCAGTGAACTATCAAGAGGTTGGGTTCAACCCTCATGAATGACACTTGAGCAATCTTCAGCATGATTGACCATTGATCATCATCCAGTTACCTACTTAAGGATTGACCAATTGATGTTCAACCACATCTGATTGACTAAGCATGATTGACCATTGTCAAGCCAATTTCACCATGATCAACCGCTATTTAGTGACTCCAAAGACATCGAGGATATCTTCAAAGCATCGCTGAAATTGCTGTTGACACTCGGCAAACCACCAACACATTGGGAACGTCATGGTTTGAAGCATTCGTTTCTGGTCGCCAAGAAATGGTAGTGCCATAGGGACGAAGCCAACAAGTTGAAGCCACTGATGGCTTACTTTTTGTGTGTGTGTGTGGCATTCCCACGGGTGGTACAACCACCTCAACTATTGAAGATGGCTGTGACTGAAAGAAGACACACTTCCAAGCAGTGAACCATTCACCAATGACATCAACCATCATGGACCATCATGGACCATCCTTCACCAACGTCATGACATTGGTTCTCTCCATGCTTGTCATGCAGCGTTGCCCAGGGCACTGGAGCGCACGCTTCCAGGTGCCAAAAGGGTCTTAGGAGCTGAAAGGGCTGAACGACAACTGAAGGCCATGCGGGTCACGGATCTTTCGCAGCTGCTTGGTTTCCTTACAAACAAAGATCGTCCATTTGTCCCTGCTCGCCCACAGCTCGAGCGAAGGGCGTGCTTACAAAAAAAGATCGCCTTATGCCACGATTTAGGGTCAGACCCATTCGGGTGATGATGCTATTGGGAAAAATTACTGAGCAAAATGAAGAGCCATGGATGAAGAAGCAAGATTGTAGCATACGTTGCACAAACAGCAAGGCGAAGAATCTTTTCCTTAGCGTGGCAAAATCTGTGTCCTCAGATTACCGTTATGGTACACCATGAACACTAGATGAACACGAGCTCTGCAACCACAGATCGTGATGCGTTGAAATTGGGCAATATCACCCGACCTTCACTGCGTGTTCCTCTGCGTTCCAGCCGACTGTCCTGCTGACATCCTCTTGTACAAAATATTTGACATCAAAAGAGCCCCTAAGCACCGAACCTAGCGAAATTTGACTGAATATGCCACATCCACATACGTATATATTCATGTATTTTTATATACATATATATATATATATTTATTTATTTATTTATTTAGATTGATAGATAGGTAGATAGATAGATAGATAAATGGATAAATGGATAGATGGATAAATGGATAGATGGATAGATGGATAGATGGATAGATGGATAGATGGACAGATGGACAGATGGATAGATGGATAGATGGACAGATGGACAGATGAACAGATGGATAGATGGATAGATGGATAGATGGATAGATGGACAAATGGACAGATGGACAGATGGACAGATGGATAGATGGATAGATGGATTGATACATAGATGGATAGATAGATGGATAGATAGATGAATAGATTGATGGATAGATAGATGGATAGATAGATGGATAGATTGATGGATAGATTGATTGATTGATTGGTTGGTCGATTGATTGATAGATAGATAGATATGTGTGTGTGCCTTTTAGTGAAAACGTACGTATCAAGACAATGTGAATCCAACAAGATGGCAACATCTGCTCACACGCCGCAGACTTTTTCTGTGGCTGTCCGCATGTCAAACAGCGGAGGCGATTAGAAACCATCATGGCTTTAGAGACAGGCTTGGAGGGCAATGATCACATTCTAAATCAGCCCTCAAATGACAAAGCATCTCAGAAATTCTCAAACAGGGTAATACCGTAACCTATACATACATGAAAAATGTAAATGAAGCATAGATGCATGACAAATCATGACCATATGTTTCTAGTTGACAGCATGCAATGAAGCCCACTCATCTTTCAACCTGCATCACTCTGCCTGTCACCATGCCATGTGCCACTGCTCAAGTGCTAAAGTGCCACGCAGGCGGTGCCGGTCATTCCCAGGCAAACTTTCCCTGGGGGCGTGCAGGTGTGGCAAAGGGGGTCTTTTGGATCGGTTACCAGTAATGGTTCAACGACCAATCGAGGTGACTTGTCATTGGTCTTGTGGTGAAGCACTACTGGTCACTACCAGTCACTACCGGTCACTACCGGTCACTGAGGGCTACAGTGATGGTGAGACACCAACAATGATGATGCCGTGCTCGTAGGCTTTAACTTGGGTCACAGAAAGTGACGTGCGTCTGAAGCGGTCGCGGTCCCCAAAAAGGCTCTCCTTCACCCTGAGTCGCACGTGCGCATTTTGCCCCAAACATTCTGAGTGCGATCACACCAACAGTGGAATCCTGGATTGCTCATGTCCCAACCAGAAAATCGATCCAAGGGTCATGAAATCCAGATTGTTATATATGTCACAAAATGACCCTTGTTGGAATTTCATGTTGGATCTTGACCATGATTCATCCATGTTCCAAGAATCATGATGAAATCAACCAATACCAAGGCGGACCCTTCGTGCCCGACCCGATCAACTTGCCACCCTCGACCTCATCACCATCGTAGTAATCCTGGAGATCCGCATCTTCCATGCATGCCTGGAGATCCAACAGGAGCATAGAAGAACATCTGGCTATCATGGCCATGGTGGTATCCTCTAACCACAAAAAGTGATCGTTTTGAGTAGGAGAACCTTTGAGGGTACCATCATTTCAAGACCCCTTTCGGTTTTGTATTTCTACGGATGGCTCTCCCGCTGTCCCCTTCCAAGTTGAGAATCAAAAGCACAGCACAGGCCATTTGTCACTCGCCGTGCCGTGCAGCCTGCCTCATGCATCCACCACGCATCTTCTCCTAAGGACTCAAATTCTGCTTTGTTCGTCCTCACCTGCGAGGGGGGCATGGCTTGCACTGGGATGTGGGAGGAGGGGAACGAACCGGGGAAATATGAAATATCTGGCCCACAATGCACAATGCTGAGTGAGTGACTATGACAGGTACAAGAAACAGCCAATTCCTTTCAATTCTCAGCCCACTTAACTTTTTATGATGCTTCATTTGGCTTTGCTCGCTAGGTCTTGGCACTCAAACGGCATTTCAAACAGCCAGGAATCCCATGGATCACATGGAGAGCAGGTGATATTGACTGCAATCCCTTGCTTCAATCCTTCTGGAAAGACGACATAATCATCATAATCTTCAGATGGTTGCTGGTCAACTATGGTGGTACCTAGTGCCTATACATCAGCTTATATCAGCTGTGAAGATCCAAGCTGAAACCTGCCGTTTTGGAAGGGCTTAAGCCAAAAGCCACCGCCAAATATCCAGCAGCATCCAGTGGTCTCCTGCACTGCGCCTCAAGGCAAAGGTTCAATGGGACGTGAAATGCTCATGGGAACACATATGGCGGTTTCTCAAGTCATAGGGGTGCCCCCACAGTCTTCCACTATTTTAACCATCTATACGAAGAAAGCAACCACTTTTAGAGTAGCCTATTTTGAGGAACCACCATATTACATTACATTACAGTACATTACCTCACATTGCATTTACTACATCATACAATATCGATTTACATTGCATTGCATTGCATTACATTTCCATGAGATTGCATTAGGTTCGAGTACATTGCATTCCATTACATCACATACCACCATTACATTGCATTGCATTACATGACATTGCATTACATTGCATTGCAGTACATTACATTCCCTAGATACACACATACCTACGGACGGACGGACATGCAGACTTGCTTGCTTGCATGCTGGCTTGTATGCACATATATCTACAGTAGTTGTGGCCGAATCTGTGACAGAAAGCGACTAGCATGTATATGTAGAGCCAAACTTGCGTTCGACATGCAAGTTGCGCAGGGATGTGGGTAAAAATGTGCTTTTCGTATTCCCAATCCCTTTTCAAAATTGTTTCCGTCATGGAATATCCGAAGATTTCGTGTGGCATCATCTCAGATCTTGCGTTCTTTGAACTTATGTATCTACATGTATATACATATGTTTTTTATAGATATATCACCGCATGCATACTGTATGCATAGAGATATATAGGTATTTCTATACATACATGTGTGCAGCCTGCGAATGTATTTGTCTACTTACATAAATATGCCTACAACATCTACTTCCATATATTCCAGCGATTCATATGTAGTCAGACATACCTGCATACATATCACTATTATTATACATGCATATATGCACATATATACATTGATATGCCGTGTCCATCATTTCATAGGCCTCCGATGAATTGCTTGCCTCCTTACTCACTCTGGCCCTTCTGTTGTGGCGACCCTTGGACCCAGGGGCCATCCTCCCTACTGAAGACTGGAAATCCCGGCAAAAATGGATCAGAATCATGCCAGCCATCTACAAAGTAGCCTAGTCGTCATTTACCATCACTTGTGATTCTCAATCATGGATAAAGCCATAAAGCATAGATGAAGACAAAGAGACAAGGAGTATCAACCAATATCAGCAGTTTGTCTTCAACCGCGTGATATATATATATATATATTTCAATAATTTATACATATATATATATATATATATCAAAAACATGTAAAGCTCCTGAGCTGCCTATTAGCTGCCTATAATGATCATCTTACGGTTACAATTTCGCAGTAAAATCGTCCTATCAGCACGATCAGTTAGAATCCGCCGGTCTTGCTTCTTCAAAGTCCCATGACCCCCAAACAAAATCATGTTGATCCGTCATGGCTCTTTCAACCCCGACGTCTTGAAACACCAAACTCATGCCTCAGACATCACACCGAGCAGGGTCCTCTCAATCTCGAGTTCTCTTGAGATTCCGTAGCCAGTTGGAGCAAGTGCCACAGCGTGCCCTCAACGTACCACCAGTCTGGCGAAGTCTCAAAGTCCAGGGATCCAAAGGGGCCAGGGCAGAAAGTCGGCACCACTGCGGTATGCAGAGCTGTTGGCATGGCCTCAAGTGGCAGCTCCATCTGCGCTGTCATATCCTGAGCGACCCTGGAGCTGCGGTTCCTGTCCCAAGATTCCTGGCGCTAGGTTGGAGTAATCATTGCCGTCAGAAAGAACAAATGATGGCACTTGAAAGCGTGAATCTGAACAACCTACCCAGCTTCCAGGCATTGCCACTCAATTTTTGGCTCAACAATGAGGTCCATCAGTGGTACCCAAGCATCCCAAAGCGATCATTTCACCGGAAACCATCCACTTCAGGGGCCGATGCCATGGCCATGAACCCATGCTATGCCGCAGGGCGCAGGGGGGCCCTGCACCTTCCCGAAGTCTTCATCTTTGGAGGATCGATTCATGCATCTCCAGCATATCTCAGGCAGCGGGTTCCAGCGGGTGCCGCCAGCTGCAGTGTTGGCACAAAAAATATCACTGTGAGAAATGGACAAGAATCGTATTGCGTTGCGTTGGTGGGTTCTTTTATCACCGTTGATTGATTTTGCCGCCATTCATTGGTCATTCCTGC
>VSDK01001649.1:71196-89407 GCA_009767595.1 Symbiodinium kawagutii | reverse complement strand
GGTTCCGGACGGTTGCGGACGGTTGCGAACACAGACGCAACGTCCAGCGAACACGTCTCCACCCCCAGACCCCCACTATGAAACGAGAACCCGTGCTACGCATTCGGGAAAAAATAGGCAACTACCAAGTTCTTCAAGTGTTGCATCCTTGTGGATGAAAATCTACCTAGGTATGGGAGGGCCGCGCTTGATTTAGAGCAGCCACTTCAAAAGTTTCACCATTGGGTGTCCTCTTCCTCTTTTCGCCTTCTCTCCTCTTCTCGCCTTCTTTCCTCTTCCTCTTCTCGCCTCCTTTCCTCTTCCTCTTGTCGCCTCCTTTCCTCTTGCTTTCGTCTGCGTTCTCTCTCCTCCTCCTGGCTGGAAAATGTCCCAGACTGGAGGAATTGGCTGCACCCAACGCCATCATGAGGTTCCATCTTCGAGCATTTGCTTAACTACCAAAGTTGGTCCAAATTTCAAGAAAACCAATCTCATGGTACTCCCATTCTCTTGAATGTCTATATAAGCCCGCGGTCATATCATACATGAACCGCACGCTCTGAATTCACTTAAAAGTGCCTTAAGATTCCTCTACCGATATCCGTCCCCCTTGGTGGCTCAATAAGCAACACAAACAACAAATAACTTACATACGTGACGGTATACGTATGTCATTTATAAGTATTGTTGTTTAGTTTTTTATCAACACTTATCTATCTATATACATAAAATTGGTTTCAATTCTGTGTGTGCTTTTCTTCATTTAGTTATTTACTGATTGATTTACTTATTTGCGTTTGCCTGCGCGTTTGTCTGCGCGTTTGTCTGTGTTGAATGCATCGTCACAGAACTGCTTCCACTTCGACCAAGTCTTTGGACTGCAATCCCTGCCAAGTCAGCACGGGAACGAAACAAAAAATTGGTACCTGTGAAACCAGAAGTCGCTGGTGCACAGTGGAGAAAACCAAAATTTCTTGGGTCAAACCCTTAAAATCTTCGAAAAAAATGTCAACTTTCCTGAGGGCTTCAGAGTTGAACATCACCCAATAAGCAAGGTGATTGGAATTGACTGGTCAAGAGCAGGTGAAGCGCAGTGGGTTGTTCAAAAAAACTGGTCCAGAGTGATACTTCGTAAACTGGGCAGACTGTACACCCCAACTAATTTACTATATTATAACTGAGAAAGCACCAGTGTTGGGGTAAACTTGCGGACAACCCCCAATCCTCAGTGCAAGAACCAAATGCGGCGAACCATCTCATGTTGCGTCTGGTCAAACGTGAAGGTGCCCGCTGCCACGGTCAACGAAAAAAATGCTTCTGGGGATAGGGAGACACCAAGTACACAGTCTAGTGCCAAGAGACGTTTTCCTGCCATGGACTCAAAGCTTAACTACAAAAGCCTTCGTTTTTGGAAGCGATTTACAAGCAGTCTATAACCATCTAAGTTTCGCCCGTAGAACAAGTGGGGTACTGACCCGTACAAACTCATGGTGTTTCTGGGATCACCAAAAACAGCCTGCTATCCAACAGTCATCTGCTACTGCCATTTTCCATCTGCCAGTGGGTCAAAACCCTGTACCCCTGATTCCCCTATCATTAACCATTAGTTTCCCTTTTATTGTTGGTTATTATCCCTTATTATAATTGGGTGATTAACTGCTTGACCCACGCACTGCACCCCTCACGAAAGGCTGAGGCTCATGGATCGACCGATGGACCCTCAGCAGGTCCTCTTCTCGTTCCTTCTCCAAACGCAGACGTTCGCGAGCAGCAGACACCTGCGTTCAATCACCGGCAACGGATGTGCAACAGCACCAGCACCGACATGGCGTCCAGAAACCATGGGAAACCCATGGGCAAAGCCATGACTCAACGACCTCCTGGCGTCAGGATCCCAACCTCCTCGTCTGTTTGCCGAAACGTCAAGGGCGCGCTAGAGGCGCTGGACCTTGGCGCTGTGACTTCAGTTGGATCAGTTGGATCAGTTGGAGATCAGCCTGGTGCAACGATGCTTGGACGATCTTGCGGCGCTCCAGCAGCTGTATGCCTCCAATGGTTATTTGGTGCCCTCAAGATGACCCCCTTGGGGAGTGGGTGGTTGGATGAAGAAAGAAAGCACACACATTGCTAATATCAACGCCGGCACAAGGGCATGCCGTGCGAAGGATAGAATTCTTCGATACTTTCCGCATCCTTGGAAGATTTGAGTGGAGAGGGATGATCAGGAACGGATATGCTATCGAACATAGGCATGCAGAAGTGTTTGTATGACCTCAGGATGCCAAAGTCCTAGGTATGCAGATCTGTTTGGACTGCTGGGTCAGGGTATGTCCAACTTCAAACCTCAATAATCCGGTCAGCCCAATGTTCAAAACTTCCGCATGTTTTCACGACCCAAATCACCAAAGTCACGACCCAAACAACCTGGCTCTACACTTGGCAGTGGGTCAAAACCCCGTACCCCTGGTTCCCCAACATTAACCATTTTTTTCCCTATGATTTGGTTGGTCATTATAAGCCATCTTTAATGGTTCATATTGACCCATAGCCACTTGATGGAATCTGTTGGATGTTAGGACCGTTGGTGATCTCATCATAAGCCGCTCATCACTGGCTCTACCAGCACCGCTGCGCTTCGGCTTCCCCACGGAGTTCGAGGCACCGGGTCCTGCCAAGTTCATAGGTGAACCGTGGGACCCTTGAGCTGTGGATCCAAGGTTGGTATCTCCGGATGTTGGATGTTGGATGATGTTGGTATATCCTGAACCAACTGATTCTGAAAGATTTTGAGGATGTGCATCAGAACTTACGATTCCAGCTATTGCAGGGGTCACCAGCTTCTAGGATGAGCCAGGTCGGTCCGAAGCTGTGGAAACAACTTGCTGCTGGATGCCGCCAAGGCTGATGGCAATTGCTGTCAGTATTGGACAAGTCTTCCCATGCCATCCAACCATCCATATGGGTGTTTCTCAAAATAGGGGACCCCCCAAATCATCCAATTGAAACCATTCATAGCAGTGAACCAACCATTTTTTGAGGGACCCCCATTTTGAGATACCCCCAACTAGTAGTTGTTTCACCATTATTGTTACTTTATTATCCGCTACTATCAGTCATTATTAATGGTGATAAGTTATAAGTATCAATGGTTATCAATAATGGAGATGGTTAACCTGTTAATGTAACACCCATCAGTCATTATTAATGGTTATAAGTTCTAACCCCATCTCCAGCGCTGGGTGTTACATCGCATAGCTATCCCCAGCGGCTCCAGCTCACAGGCTTCAGCTTGAGAAACCTGATCGCCCAGCCCCGCCTCGGATACCAGGGGTTGATGGGAGCTGCTGATGGTGGGATCATGAGCAATGCTGGTGACTAATGGTGGTTCAGAATAGATCAATATCCAAAGGTAGCACTACAATGATCAAAAAAATGGCCTCATAATCACATAGTGGCTCGTAATAGATCAATAATGGCTAAGAGTGGTTAAGAATAGGGGATGATAAGCAAGAATAAGACCAATATGGGGGGTTCTCAAAATTTGGGTTGGTGTATGATTGGTAGTGGTTGGTGATGATTGGTGGTGGTTGGTGATGATTGGTGGTGGTTGGTGATGGTTGGCAATGTGATTCTGATGCTTAGTAACTTAGTAGTGATGAGTAAAATTGACATAGTGATTTAGTGATGATGATTAATGATGGTCGATACATTGGTCGACCATGAGTCCTATCACTGCTCAGCCTGGGTAAGCCATCAATGCGTGGATGTTACACCGGGGAACGGAACCAGTAAGCACTATCAACCACTCCACTATGAACCACTACTAGCCACTACAGCCGATGATTATCAACCAACCTCAACCAGGATGAACCACAATAAACCATTGATATCAATCTTACTGCCACGTTCGTAGCCATTAGGTTCTTCCTTTGTTCGGAGCTGAGGGTGGTGACCCGTGGCAGGGTCGGAATGTCCCACCCTCTGCGTCGCTCATCTCATGGTTTGTTAAGCATCAAGGAATCATAATTGAGCACCACCGTAAGCATGAGTTCAACTATGGTGATAAATGATCATGGTGCTTAAGTGCAAACTAATTGATCATTGGACCGTGAATCACCGTGACCACATCAGCCGTAGGCAAAATCTCCGCAAGCGCTTCAAAAAGCTTCCCCTGTTGGAGCCTCGGTTCAGTTCCACATCAATCAATGTGGTCAATTGGCGTTAATAGCCACAGTTCATGAACCAATCAACTTGGATTAATTGGTATTAGTGGTCATGAACACCAATGAATGAATTCATTGTGGAACGTTAATGATAATGAATTGATATTGGTAAGTGATGCTCCATGGTGGCTAAGGCTAACAACCAACCAAGCTTATTGTTGCTTACTGAGGCTTACGAACCAACCTTAACCAACCTTAACCAACCATAATCATAACCCACCTTAACCCACCTTGACCCACCTTAACCAACCTTAACCAACCAACCAAACCCCCAAACCGTTGGATTCGGCAAAGCTGCGAAGAAAGCGAAATCCTCAAAGTCTGGATCTTCCTGGTCTGCGATTGCCTGGCACCAGTGTGTTGCACGGGGGGGGGCCCGTACCCAGCAACTAACCAACACAACCAACACAACAAACAACCACCCAACCAACCAGGTAGGTTAATGATGATTATGTAATGATGGGTAATGATGCTTGATGACGGTAAGTAATGGTTAACAGTGCTCCATAATTTTTAGTGGCGAATAACGGCTAATGACCAACCGAAGAAACAGATTTGACTAAACAAATCTGAAAGAAACCCCCAGTAGCAAAGTCTTGCCTCCCCTGGTCAGTGGTTATGTGGTCTTACATGTTGCACCCCACCCAAATCCTGTCTGGACCAAAAGATTGGCACTTGAGTCCGGTTGACAGCTTTGAACGTATTCTGGGATCACCAAGCATCAAGTGACATAGGACTCTACACAGTACATCATTGTATGCAAACCCAGATGAATCATGTACATCAGGATACAGGCCAAATGTCACCGAGAACGGATCGATAAAGGTCCTGACAGGCAGAGCTTTATGCTTTTGGCGCCTTCTGGCCCCAGATTTCACACATACCTTATACATCCTTATACATCCATACATGTATACTAAACACATACCCTTATTCAGTATACATCCGTTTTGTTACCTTTTGACCCCCTCAACAACATCCCTCTGCTGGGCTATTGCTGGAGTCAACCTAGGATTAACAAGTTTAAAGCACGTTGTGCATCAACAGTTCATGACCGGTACGACCGGCGGTCAAGGGGTCCTACGAATTGAGAGCCTCCCCCCATGACCATCAGTTCACAATCCAGTTCTTGCCACCAATCTTCCAAAACATCGTCGCATTGATTTTATTCCATGCAAATATCCCTTGCCTATCATCCCACTGGTTTATCAACTTCCTCACATCACCGTCCGAAACCTTGCTGCCTGGGGAGTAATAGCTTCACAAACTGCTACGGCAATCGGGGGGGGCAACCTATGAATTCCAACCACATCCAGTCCCTGCGTTCCCTGAATCATGGGCTGAAATGGCCCCAGCAGCCACATACGCCTCCTTCTTTGCAGCAGGGGCTGGTAGGCTGCCCAATGGTTGGCCTGCCAAGTGATCCTTCGGAGTGCTTTCAAGAGATAGAAATAGCATGCTTGGGAAGTTTAAACACACTTCGCTCTTCAAAGATACAGTATTTTTAGTAGAACTATGATAGAAAGCAGTCCAAGCCAAAATGCGGTCGGCATGTCAAACCTGCACTGCTGCCCTCCCCTCTTTTGACGGCTGTTTGAACACAGAGGTTCGAGTCTCTAACTAGTACAGGCGGCGGCTTGTACCAACTGGCAGGTACCAAAGCGTCCGTTGCCAAAGCCGAGGATACACTCCCAAAATGAAAATTCTCTGCTTCGAAATCTCAAAAACCTGGGCTGCTTGCTGGTTGTTTCCAGACTGGGCTGTACTGGTAATGATGCCTTGTAGACTATGTGGTAGAACGCCTACTAAGAATGATCAGCCCGTGATTTGGGCAATCTCGTGTTAACAAATTGATTGTCTTCTTTGCCCCAAGACTTCAGAGACTGAATCTACAACTGCCAACAAATCATCCTCAGATTCTCCCATGGTTCTAAGCCAGTTGCAACCAAGAAGAGCTCAGTTGGGATCAGTGGGGTGCCTCTCAGCTTTGCCAAGTCCGCCATGGTTTCACTCCGGTGAAAAAACTGACCGGGACATGGATTGCCCTCCATAGGCAGCGCCACGGAGGTTCCCTTCTGCACTTCCGCAACAACACCACCTGTTTGATGCTCGATCTTCGGCTGACACTTCCGAGGATGTCGAATCCAAAGCCCTAGCCCAAAGTCAATCAATGCATGAAGTCAATCAATGCGTGGCCAATCCTTTCTTAAAACGTGCATGGTTCATACACGAAGTCTCCAAAAGTCTTTGCACTCTCGAACTGGTGGTTGAACCTGCGGAAGGCCACCTCCCTTTTTTTTTGCATTCTTTTGTAGTGAGCAGCGGGCGGCATTCAAATGTTTCTTTGTCAAACGAAGCTTGCCATCTGGAGAATTCCCCTACACTAATGCCGTCTAGCAGGGCATGTCTAGTGACTCTAATGAGTCTCGCCTGTCTGCAAGGCCATCTAGCGGCTACGAGACTAGAACATCAAAATATCTGTACGTCTATCAACAAATTGCGTCCTTTCCAAAACGGGGTGATACAGCGGCCCACAAAAAGAAGAGGGTCTATCGACGACGGTACAGTTTCAGGTTGGTCGTACCCATAGCACCATGACACCCTGATCCAATGGCTGGAGCCAGGTTGGTAATGGATTTTGGTGTCGTCTCAAGTCAGATATCTATCGGTCCATGGTGGTCTGCCACCGCACACTCGAACTCGCGTGGACGAAATCTCGCCCGAACTCGCAAGCCGACACATCGGTCTGGTGAGACTTCTGTTCGATGGGTTGCGCTTAAGACAACGACATCCCTAAGCCCTCTGAGCTGGCTCAACAGCGTGAGGCTATTAGCACTCAAAGCGCGGCTCGGTTTTTGACCATCTTTGGGCCTCACATGCGTCTAACAGAACTGTTGGTTATCCATAAATTATCCCCAAAGAATGTATTTCTTCCGTAAGGGGTAGCAGAATTCCCAAGCCACAAAAACTGGACGCCCAACTTGGCTTCGCTTCAGATCCTTCCGACTCCAGGAGCGGCGGATCATTTCACCAGCACAGAGTTAAACATCAGGAGCCTCGGAACGTGGCAGAGTCAAGCAGTCTAAATCTGCTACAGAATTTTTGGTGTCCGAATTCTGCTCAGAAATGGAAGCGCATCATGTTTGTTCTAGCTTCAACGCTTACCGTGAACAGCTTCAAGATCCACGACTGCAGCGGCTATGTCAGATGCTTCAACTCGAAACCCTGCTCAAATTGGGATCAAAAAAGGGGCTGGATGCAACAGCTGAGGGAATTGCCAAGGTATGGCATCCTCCAAACACTTCAAGACGTGCTTTGTAGCACACCTTAACCCTTCATGGCGCAAGGATTCAGGCCAGCCATTGTTTCTTGAGTCATACTAAGTATCTAAACAGGTCGGTTGAAACTGCATGACCCCTGTCCAAGCTCGCCACAATGGAGAGAATGCAGTTGAACTGGTCAACCCCAAGTCATCAGCTTTAACCAAAAACAAATTGCAGATGATGATCTTCAATCAACGCCAGACTGGCTGATGGTTAAAAGTAATCCTTTTACATTTTACCTTTAGCAAAGGGTCAAACTGCCGACTAGAAACGTGGTGTTTAAGCCATCCCAAAAATATCCCAGCTGTCCAAGAAACGCATCTTTCGCCACCCATCGGCCATCGACATTATTCTCAGAGGGCATGACATCCTCCCACTCCTGCCATCATCCAGGTGACATGCTTGCTGGCCAAAAGGTATTCCCATGTCACAGGTTCTAACCCCTTCTGATCAAACCAGATAGCTGGACCACTCTGCCAACAAGCATTTCTTGGTGATTCAATCGAATATATGTTCAGTGTAGGCCAAGTTAAGACTCTCCTACCCTGGTGAACATCCATAAATATCAACAGAGAGGCCTGTGCAACAGATTCGCAGACCTAATTCTGGACTGCTTCGTTTTGACTCATGCTCAAACGAGCAATGCTAACGATCGAATTGCCATTTGGTAGGCTTCCGAACACTGAATCAGATTTGAGGCCGCCCAACCAAAGCTGTTGGTCCATTTGGGAGGCTTGCCATAAATGAGTCAAAGCCTGCTTCATGCGATGATTAAAAAAATGGCAACTGGATTTGATGCAAACCCAAAGTCAGATTGACCACTCGAGCCTGACTAGTTCAACGAATGTACCCGTTGAACAAGCGGAGCCAACACTTCCGACCTTGTTTTACATGAAATCATGCTATGTTCGTGGAAATGAGGGCTTGATCCACCAAGAGTTCCCAGGACGTTCATGGTTTCAAGTTTCAAGTGGTTGACCGCAACACAGGAAGATTTACCGGATATCTCACTGCTGAAAGTGAAGATCCGTATCGATCCTGCTGGGTCAAAACTCCTTGCCATGTTTGTAACTCCAATGACCCTTGAATCCAGATTGTTGTGGCACTTCTGACGCTGTATCTATCCTGTCTCGGATAGGGACCAATGTGGAAGCAAAACATCTTCCAAATTCTACCAACAAGAAAGAGATGAACAGGCTCCCTCCGATATGATGACTCATGAGTGAATACAACGAAGCTCTTGCGAAGAGAACTACATGTTTAAATATCTCTAGTCTACAAATCAGAAAAACATATACACGACTCAATATCACTCAATATCTATCGTCTACATTTCAGAGAATCATCTGCCCACGTGATTCCATGCACATCCACATCGATGCGGCTTCCCTCGCGCCTCAAGTCCATCTTCCAGTGGAGCCTGCGGACGACCAGTGGACGACTTTCCACGTGAAGAGATCGGCTCGAGTCCCCCGTTCGGGTGGTCTTGGGCTCGAGTCCCGTTCGACCATTTAGACATCCATTTGGCCTACCAGTTTGGGGCCATCTGGTTCACCTTACAGAAACATTGCCCTTGAATTGGGTGTCTCGGCTCTCAGGCCAAAGAACGTTTGGGCAGGAGTTTTACAGCATCCAGGGCAAAAGCAAGAACCGTTTGAGGATAGTCGACAACTCATCTTAGTATGGTCAAGCATGAGTCTGGAACGGCATGTGTGTATAGATATATAATATACATGTATGTAGTATCTATAACGCTGTATGTATATACTGTATATATATATATATACGTATGTGTGTGTGCGCATACATGTCCAAAGGTAAGAATATGCGCATGTGTATGCATCACTACATGGCATTACATGACATTACATTACATTACCTTACGTTATGTTACGTTACATTTTATGCCATGCCATGACATTGCATTACATGACATTACATGACATGACATCACATGACACATACATTACATCACATGACACGTACATTACACTACATTACCTTGCATCACATTACCTTACGTCTCATTACATTGATCAATTACATTACATTACACTACATTACATTGCATTCGATTGCATTGCATTACATTACATTACAATACATTACAGTACATTACATTCCACACGTAAGACTATCAATACATATTATGTGTATAAATGTATGCATCATTATGTGTAAACACATGTACATATTTCCACACCAACAATGGATGTGAGAAATTGCCAGGATCCCAGATGTCTGGTTTACTCACCGAATCTCCCACTGACAGCGGGTCGTGGTTGGTCATTGACTCCTATGATCAGCAACTATGAAACCAGGTCCCATGATCGCCTCGAGAACGCACCGTAGGCCAAGCACACCACAGTTCTGTAATCTCTCCACCTAGGAGGCCAGGGGAAGGTTTGACACGGAAGAAACGTTTTGACTTAAAACCAGCAACAATAAGGTGAACCACCAGCAACAATCATATTATATTGTCAAAATGGCTAGTGATTCTTCATGATGTATAATGATGATTAATGATTGTTAATGACAATCACGGATCAATAAGAATAGTAATAGTAACAATGATAATGATAACCAGCTAAAACATGCTAAAACCCATCTAAAACCATGGATTGAGAAGTACATGTTTTTCGTGATCACTCTTGAATCATCATCAACCCTCATGATTCACCAGCTGTTAACCATCTGTAAGCATCGTTTGCCAATCATTATCCACTATTTCTAAGCGCCATGACGGTAAACATGGCTATGACTAGCCATTATTTGGTTAATCATTTGCCCTCATCATTTTCCAACAGGTTCATCATCAGCCATTATGAACCACCATGATAGCTGGTTTAACTACATATATATTGTTTTCTATCTTCCAGGTCAAAAAAAAACCTGGTAAATCAGTAGAAGCTGGTTTTCAACTCCTACGTACATATACTATCTTCCCAAAGGGTAGCCACTCTTAACCCCCATGATTTCCAGCGACGAAGCCCTGAAACCCACCATCTCAAGGTGACCCTAAGCAGCTCAGCACGCCTTGAGCCGTTGAAGGTCATGTGGTCCTGAATCCAACAGCTGCCTCGGTGACGATGTGTAACCAAGGTACCTAGATGCCTCCCCTGGTGGTTTCTGAAGCCATTGGGAACCCCCCGAAAAATGGTTGGTTTGGTACTATACATCATGGACTTGGATAAAGAAACAAAACAACCTATTTGTTGTATGCTTTCAATGGTTTCGAGCTGTGAGTGTGTGTCCGTAAATGCTGCCGAAGATGGAGGTTTCCCTCCTGAAAGATGGCATGTTTCTGGTTTTTCATTTGGTAGCACACCATTTGCCGATCAAACCATGTGCTATCAGTTTATATCATGTTATATCCATGTAAGGGAAAATCATAGCATCTGGGTAGACCATATCTAGGTTTGGCCATCTCCCAGCTCTTTCGCTGGCTGTTTGCATGTCCCAGCGGCCAAGCGGTGTAGCCGTCAGAAGTCAGACAGTGATATCCGTCCTGGCATTGCTGCAAAGCCGTAGGTGCCGGAGCATCATGATGATTCACAATCATAAGTGGATGAGGCTGTTCAATGGGATCAACAAGCTGGCTCACTACCATTTGGTTAGGCCGCTCTGGTAGCCAATAATCGCTCCCGCTTTAACGGGCCAGAACGGGATACCCCTGGCTCCTGAACTGCCTCCCAACCAGCCAGCTAAGGACAGGAGGGAACCAGTGTGCCATTCATCCCCTATCATACAATTGATCCATTATTAGATCTCATCATCCCCTATCACTGTTCTGATTCGTATTATCATTAGTAGTATGTGTTTAACAATTATTGCTGATCAATATCCACTATTATGATCAATACTGGTTGTAATCATTGATTGTTATCCACTATCATGAACAATAATATTATGATTGTTTGTTTAACAATGCATTATTACTGGTTGCTGATCCATCATTGATACATTTTTAGATCTTATCATCCACATTATTACCACTATATTACCATTATTATTATCATTATCATCATTATGATCCAGTCCATCATTATGAACCATTATTATCCATACCATGATTGATCTATTGCTTCAAATCCTGGTGACGACCTGTCCTCCTCCTCCTCCGAGGCAACCGTTGAGGGCGAAGCCCCTTCGCCTTGGAGGGCGAATGAAGGGGCCATGCGATGAAGGGCTGTCATTTTTGGCTGATGAATAGCTGCTTCATAGCGGTTAGTGTTTAATAATGGTTAATAGCTGCTTAATAGTGGTTCATAGCTAGTCAATAGGTGTTTGATAGTGGCTAATAGTAGGTAATAGTGGTTAATGTTTATATAACCGTGGCGAATAGTGGTGAATAGTAGCTAATTACTAGCACATAAGCTGCTTTACAAGCTGATCAATACAGGACCATAGTGGTTGATTCTTGCTGTTCAATGATGCTGCGGTTCATGATAAGCTGATGGTGAAGTTGTGTTGGATGGTCGCTGGCTGATTCCAATATCAACCACCAGTCAGATACGCCAGTTGGTTGATGAGCCACTTCGCTGTAACTATCATAGCGCAAAGGAACATATCCCATGCTGTTCCATAGTTCATGTTGCATTTCAAGAATCCCACTCTTGGTGTGAAATTCTTGTCCTTTTGGGCATGTGTCTATAATGTAGGAGTGCAACTGCTTACATGTCTATATTGTTGTATCTATGTAGGTTTGAATCTATGTATCTACCTGTCCATCTGTGCATCTATGTATCTATGCATGTAATAGATATGTGCGAATATCTAATGTATCATCTACGTAGAGCTATGCCCATGCCCGCACAGCATCAACATCCTGCCAGCTGCTACGTTCTACCAACGAGGTGGTCCCAAAACTGTTCCCACTTAGCGGAAGCATCCAAGCCTTATGAGCCTTGCAATGGTTTATACCATTAAATTTAGCATATAGCTTACAATGCCATCCTTGACACTGGTTCATAGCATTGATTTTTCCATCCCCTGCTGAGATCCATTGCCACCTGCTTAACGCTAAGCAACCACAAGGAAACCCTGATTGGTGGTCCCAGCTAGGGCCGGTGGGTCAACTTATCCCCGAAATGTCATGATTTGGTGAAGGTAAGTGGAATGGATATGGGTCCACCTTCACCAACTAATGGGAAACCGGTAAATGCTTTGATGGTAGGCTATAAGAATCAATTATGGCAGGGGATATTACAACTGCAGTCTATGATGGGTCAAAAGTCTACCCATCCAAAAATCTGGTCATTAGGGGATGTGAACAGATGGGGTACCCAGTTTTTGACCCACAGCCAGTTGATTCCCTGTTTTCCAAGCCAAAATCCTGCTTGCATTTTGAAAATCATTGCTCCGGGCATGGACATGGACCAACAAGAAGGGCTGCAATGAATATAAAAGTCCGTACAAAAGGTTGACGACTACCCCTGAAGAATGGTAAGTAATCACCATTTTGGAAGGTGAGGTCACCGGAGAAAGAACAGCTACAGCTATCAACAATTCTTGGTCGGTGATGGTTACACTTCTGCTCATGGTCAACCTTGCGCAAGCAGCCAACCACCAAGCCCAGTCTGCTTCCCCCCTTGTCGTCAAGTTGCAAGCAACTTCCTGCAATAGGAATGGCACTCGCATTCACCAAAGAATCCAGGTATCAACGTTGCAAACCGTGAAGATTTTTTCTGAAGCAAATGCTGTACTGATAAGAATCATTGCATCTTGGAAAATACAAATGCCGCTTTGCAATCCAAGGGCTAAGTGTGTTGAAGAACCAGAATGATTTTTCCATGAAACATCTTCGGTGAGTGAGAACACCACTCCTGAATACGGATACCGCGCTGGAAATGTTGACCTCTACCCCAAGCAGCTGCTAGGAAGCAGGGAATCCAAGGATTTTAAGGGATGCTGATTGGTTCAAATCACCAGTGGCCTCCTAAACACCTATGGGAGAAGCCCCTTGCAGTTGTTCCGCGCCTCCGCTCTTAGAGCCAGAAGGGAATGCTCAACCTGAGAGGAGCCCCAGCAGTTGTGCAACGAATTCTGCGCACAGTTTTTTCGATGTCAAAAATTGATACAGCTGGTTCTGAGGGATTCTGACTGAGTCTTCAATCCAAAAAATGGGTAACTGTGGAAGACCGGCCCCAACTGAACATTGCCCCTGACTTCTGGGCGAAGTTAAAAGGAACCATGCTGAGCAATGCTCCAGTAGAATCACTCCGCACTACTAGGGGCTTGAATTCGTGTCGCTGATTGCATAGATCTTCTGATCTGCTTACAGAATTACGAGGGCAAGGCAAGTCTCTAAAAATCGAAGTATGCTGCTGGGTCCAACCATCTTGTCAATCATCTTGGGACAAAGGTACCATTTGAAAATTGTCTGAAAGTAAAACTGACAATTTGGGGGTTGCACACAAGACTAGATGGCTAGTTGTTCTTGGTTGCTACTTGTGTTATGTTCTCTCCCACTCTACGAATCGCCAGTGTACGATGTTCACCAACCATTGGTCCAGCACTATCATGTGAATCTGCATGGCGGGTTTATTCGAAGATAGATCTATCTATCTATCTATCTATCTATCTATCTATCTATCTATCTATCTATCTATATATCTTTCTACCTGCATCTGTTATTCTCATTAGATCCATTTACAATCATCGATCCTAACTCCTCAATGTTCGCACTTGCTATGAGTCGCCTATGACTAGGCATGATGAATCGTTATCTTAATTCTGAACGAACCATAAAGTATTAATGTTGATTGAAACCATAAACATCGTAACTCATCGCCACCACTGGAAGTTCTCTTTCCCAACCATCTAAAACCACCATTCTCCACTGGAAAGTCACCATGGTAACTCATCCATTGATGTGAACCAACCCTCTCCAAGCCGCCGCCAGCGGCTGCTTCAATCACAACGAATTTCTGTCCCAGATGCACCGCCAAATCTCATGAGGAGCGCCTGGTGGCCGCTCGGCAAGACGCCGCATGCTGCAGCTTGAAGGCTGAGCTACCCAGCCATAGCAGTGCTATATTCAGCAGCTGAATGGTTGAAGGAATGGTTACTAATGCGGTTACTAATGGTTACTAATGGTTAAGTATATCTAAGAATGCTTAATAAGTGTTATATCATTGTATCCCCGACTTTGATTCGACGAGTATTAACCATCACTATATCATTGACCAATATGAACCATTACTAGCTACCATTAACTAGGATAAGGATTGCTTGCAGTTGTCTGTGATTATCTAATCAACTGTGGTACCCCCCCTCCCAAGATATAGTCGAATGTCCGATGATTCCGGGGGGCCACATATGAACAACCTCACCTCGTCTTCAAAAAATGGTCCCCAAAGACTAGTTTTTGGCCGCATCCATGTAGGAAATTGCAGCCAGATTTGATGGTGGCCATAGCAAGGATCGCATCCCCAATCTCAAAATCCATTGCTGATTGCAAGGGGCTGGGCATGACAAGCCCCAACCTTGGTTGCGACTGCTGGCAAGAATGCAACAACTGTGTTAGGCCTTTACTAGTGACTTTGCGGAGATCAGTGATGATCCACTGGTACTGGTTTGTACCACGCTATGAGCCATGGCTCCTACCACTTACTGGTGAGTCTGTGGAACCTCTCCTCTTGGGCCACGACAGAATTGACTCTGTAAGAAGCTCATTTTGGGACATTTGATCATCCTGGAGATGAAATATCTGAAACTGGACCATCCCCAATAGAAATCAAAGGTTTAAGGATCGAACACGTCTGGGATATTCAGCATCTCCCTCACCGCATGGATGGCTATCCCCAAGAAGTAATCTACAAATGGTAGACTTTCCATAGCTATGTCAGCTATGTCAGACTGCCATATCCAGTGCGAAATGATGATCTTCAGTAAACCAACCATTTCGGGGGCCGGGAAATCCATGCTGACATCTTGAGCCATCTGCAACCAGTTGCCACCCAAGTCCCAACTCAAAATCTGCTGATTCTTGATAGCCCAGGTGACCTTGATGAGATTGGAATGCGTCACCAAAATGCAACTGTCTTTCGAGTCCTCACGACGGCAAATCGTGAGGAGTATCATGTCCAACTCCCAAATTCCCCAAGCCAAAGTGATGATGTTTCGTACCTCATCAATCTTGGGGGTATCACCATGGTCGAAATGGGGCTAAGCATCAATTCGGGCAACCCCGAGTAGCATCCAAAGCTGCTGTTCATAGACGCCAGAACCACCAAAGCATACCATGGCTGGGTCACCTTTCACAGCGTTTCTTAGGACAGTTGTTGAATCCATCGGGGGGAATCTCATGTTGTTGATCGATCGGCGAATGTCAGCTTATCCCAATCATGGGCATAGCCGTGGAAAACTACCGATTTCACAGGCACATGGTGGTCTTCTACATAGACAACTCCACATCGGATCATGTTCCGTCACATGTCCAGTTGCTCTTTCACGACCTGTCTGATTCTTGTGCAGACATTCATTTACGTGTCTCGAATGGTACAGGAAGTTGGATCCATATTCGCAAACCGCGCCCGATTTCACATGTCACCATTTTTAGGTGATGGTTTTCCATGAAATGTGACTAGTATTGACTAGTTTCTTCATTTGCATCTGCCACTGTGGCTTAAGCTTGCTGATTGTTCCATTGGTTCGGGCAAAGCAATTCCCCAACGGCAACCGCAGCCTTCCATCCGACAGAAACCAATCACAACATCCAGAACGCTTCCAGATCTTCCAGATCAAAGCTTTAGCGTAAGACTGGGGAGATGACCAGCAAAGAAGTCAAGTTGCTTTGGGAGCCAACACCAAATGCTGACCACACGAAAATTGTTGCTGTGAATGAGACCATTTTCTGAATACGAATCTCAGGGTGACAAGCTTTCCACCGCCATTGGCAATACGATCGCTGCAACCAACAGCGCGGCAACCGGACCCGCTACCACAAGGCGCACGCAAGTTGGTCAATGCTTCCCAATTACCGGACCCGAAGCACCAACAAACTCACCTTGAGTTGATTCCATGGTCGCCTCTATAGAGTAACGGTATCCCTATGGTTGGTAAATTCTCCCCGAGTGAAATTTGGATACACGACCAACACTTGTGCAGACACCGATCACTGGCGAAAATCTGTCCGTTGAATTCGCTTACCACACCTCTGACCACGTATGACAACCAAATGACTGATTCATGTCCCGTCGTTCTCCAGAGGTTCAAGACATAGTTAGGCATAGTGGGTTCAAGTGGCTGTGGGTCAAAACCCTGTACCCCTGGTTCCCCATCAACCAGCTTGTTTTCCAGATTATTGTTGGTGATTATCCCCATTAGTTGGTTGACTAATATTGACCCATGGCCAAGTTGGTTCATGTTGATCAATCAGCTGCTTGGCTAACAGCTCCAAGGTGCATCTTCCAGAAGCCGTCGCCACAGCTCTTGCAGCCGCCGATCCACATCGGCCTTGCACATCAAGCAGGCCATGCGGCCATTCGTGCATCAACCATCGCATTAAAGCTGCTATCGAAAAATCGCCAAAAGCTTTAGATGTGAAGCCAAGTCAAGACAGCAAGGGTAAGAAATGGATACAGTAGCTTACCGGCAGCCTACCGGCACTAATCCACTGATTTGCTTTATGCAATGCTGCAACTTCTTCATATCCGACGTCGCAGTGACCTGACCTCGGTCTCCGGATCGTCACTCCACCACTTCTCCTCGCAATCTGACGCATCAACGCGATCGGACAAACGCCTCAGAACTGGTGAGGCAATCTCCAGCCAGCCATGGGCTGCCAGCAACACACGGTGTACGTCATCTTGGGCTGTGGAAGTACTGCTGAAGGTGATACAATTGAATTCCAAAGCCTATCGCCAAAGCCTCTCACCTTGTGGTTGGAGATTCTTTTCTCACACCGATACAAACTCACGCAGGACAGAGTTGATCAATGTTCATCGAAAAAATGTTTGTCAATGAGGCTTTCGTTTGGTATTGCACTCATATCCAGCATATCCTTCTATCTGCCGATCCATCTGCCTCTGAAATGCCATTGATCTGCACCCCAAAGCGGTGTCAGAATCAGGTAAAAAACACAGAATATGGCTGTGGGTCAAAACCCTTAGTCCCCCTGGTTCCCCCAATCATTAACCATTGGTTTCCCTGTAGGTTGTTGGTTATTATCCACCATTATTGGTTGGTTAATATTGACCCATAGCCATATATAGCTGGATATAGCTGGTAGATCCCCTATTATTGTTGGTTGTTATCTCCTATTATCAATCATTAACCATTGGGGGTGCTCAACTTCATGAGCTGGAGAACATGGCGAGACCTGGAGCCTGGTTGGACTACCAGGCCTCGGGACCTCAGTGCTGATGGGCGGCTGATCTGTCTCTACGGAGAGAAGTGACTTGGACATGGACTCAGCACGGTCCACAAGGTTGGAACCTGAGCCACGGCCCAAGTGGGGCTGAGTTGACTCAGGTTACACCAGTTGTGGTAGATGTTACTTCACATGATGACGATGATGATGATGATGATGATGATGATGATGATGATGATGACGACGATGATGACGACAATGACGATGACGATGACGATGACAAGGACGATGACAAGGACGATGACGAGGACGAGGACGATGACAATAACGATGATGACGGTGGTGGCGGGGGGGGTTGGCGGGGGGGCGGG
>VSDK01001649.1:8907-63149 GCA_009767595.1 Symbiodinium kawagutii | reverse complement strand
CCCGGGGTCCTTGGGTTGGCCACTGCCTTGGCGCACCCGCACCTGCACCGCACGGCCCGACAGCAGGCCCGGCACATGGAGATCACGTGACTCAGGCGGCTCAGTGGGGTAGGCGCCTCCCAGCGAAGGATCCAATTAGAGGACCCAAATCGGTCGTGAAATTGGAGAAATTGGTCGGAAAATTGTTGGATTTGGATTAGCTCTAATTGGAGAAAATAATGTATTAAAAACTTCGATTATTGGATTGTGGGCAGGACAATCTTTCGAATTTCTCTGCACCCTAGGAAAACTCTCGGGTTCGAAGGTGGTTTTTTTTCCCATGGGAGATTTAGATGGAAGTTTTCAGACCAATAAGCTCAACCTGGTCTGGCAGCAGCAAGTGCATATCAGGGATTCTGGCGCCAAAGATGTGTGGAGCACCCAAAAACCACAACTGTGCAGTACATGTGAGGGGACAAATGATGGAAGCCATGAGAAAATGGGTCATTGTGGATGACGTTTGGTAATCATAGGTGTAGCATAGGTAACCCATTAGGTAACCTATGAGGCCTATCAACTCAAACAACTGGAGGCCATCTATGTTCGTGAACCAACCAGGATTGGCAGTAATTCATGGGATCTACCAAGCTTCTTGTGAAATATGACAGGTCTATGACTCTGCATCCAATGAAAAGGGTTGCCACTTGGTAGAGGATCCCCCCAAGCTGGCTCTGGTGCTTGCCATTTGTGACCTGTAACAGCAGCCTGATGACACATTGGTGGCTGTGAAACGGGCCCTGGAACAACTGCCGCCCATGAGCAATTGGTGTGGAAAACTGGGAAGCCCCCCAGTGCCGAATGCAGAAAATGATAGAAAATGCAAATGAGTACAAGGCAACCGGAGGTGTGGCAAAAGCATGATGATGTGTCACCAAACCACCTGTACACGATCACTCGGACACACAGGTTGCCCGTGGCAAAGGGCCCCGACAAGCAACGAGGTGTATGGATATCCCTCTAGAAGCAACTGTGATTGACAAAACAACAATGCTGTTAATCAACCACAGGAGAAATCCTCGGTTAGGCAACGAAAATCAGTGGCCATGATGGGAATCTGCCATAAGGAGAATTGCCAAGTGAAAGGCTCAGACGTGGAACGCTGCATCATGTTGCATCCAATGCATCCAAGTCTCCTAACACTTCTCCAAACTCACTCCCACGCATTGCTGCCTGCCGAGGACAACGGAATTGTCAACGGATCCAGTTCTATCAACAATCAACAGCTAGAGATCTCTCCGTGGGAGGGATATCAGGTGCCCTCGTCAAGGCCAATGGAAGCACTGGAAGGGCTGCCAAGACTCCAATTTTCAACCCTTGCACTCTTCAAGATCTTCAAACTAGTCTACTAAGTGATCTTGGTAATCCACTGGTAGTCACTAAGTAGTCACTCACTAGATCTTCACTCACTATATAGTTTTTCCATTGCACAGCGCCCGTTGTCTAGCAGATGATGCGACACCTCACAGTAGCACGTGACCCCTTCGCCTCATGCAGCATGCAGTGGGAAGTGACTTAACCCTCCCAGACTTGAGCCAGAACCAGCAGCACTCGTACTGAAAACCGCTGTCGCTCCTCATGCGGTATCAATCACCGTTCCAAATACTGGTTACCCTTGCCATATTCTGGAAGACGACTCAGAGTTTCCGCGAAGTGAAGTCCAAAAAAATGAAGTGAATGACATGCCGGATGTTTCCCAGAACATGCCTTCAGGTTCTCATCTTTAGCAACTGACAACATCCTCAACACTACAAGTGGCTGCTCCAGTGGCGACACAACCAACAAATCAGGCGTCAAAAAGCATGGCTACTAAGCGGGTTGGTGGTGAATAACAACCACGAAAAAACAATCAACAAGATAGTAATTGCAAGTTGCTCCAAAAATACTTTGTAAATCGACTGCTCGATTGCTCTCTCATCTTGATTGCTATCTCTAGTGCCACTGGGAAGCAACCATCATCAACTATCATCAACCGAAGTGTGGCAACCATCATCAACCACCATCAACCGTCATCAACCATCATCAACCATCATCCCCCAGCATCAACCACCATCAACCACCATCAGCCCTACTGAACCATCAGCCTCCAGCACCAACCCCCTCACCATCCTCCCACTAGTGGAACCTCGTGGAGCCGGGCGCCACTCGCGGACGCACCAGCGCCAGGCGTTGGGGCCACACCTCAGGTGGTTGGCTGACTGCGCCAGGTGCTGGGGGTTGGTGGTGGGATGGTTGGTGGTGGTTGCTGGTGGATGATGGCTGACGATTGGTGATTGGATGATGGCTGATGATTAGTCTCGATGATGCCATGTCGTGAATTCATATGGTTGATGCTAGTGATGCGGTTGATACATGTTGTGAAGTTTCACGGTGATGCTTGTGATGATGGGCGACGATGGTGAACGATGGTGAACGATGGTGAACGATGATGGTAAGTGGTGGCTTACGTCGATGAATCGCGGTGAATAGTGAACAGTAGTCAATAATCGTCAATACGGGTGGGCATCCTGATACATTTCAGAAACCATGTTATATTGGTAAATGATGGTTTTCTTTGGTTCTTCTGGTGAATGCCAATTGATACAGGGGTCCATCATTGACAAGGGTGCACAATCGCCAATCATGGCCACCAATGGTTAGAACCCACAGTTGATTGATGCAATCAAGGCGCTGCTAAATGATGTTTAGTAGCCCTGGCAGTGCTTAGCATTCGCAACTAGCCCTACCATGGGTTTGTGAGACAGGCCTATTCACCCAGCTCTGGGTGGTGGTTGAACCACCCCTCTGAATGAGGCAACCAATCATCCCAAACCACCAACTAGTAGTTGTTGAATGCTGTTCATTATTATCCCCTCTCGTTAACCATCATTCAAGGCTATAACCCCAAAATAAAGATCACCAACAATGATGGTTGTCATAGGCTGGTAGCCACTATATAAAGTTTCATGAGTATATTAGTTATATGTATATATATATATATATACGATTGATTACGAATTGGTTTTTGTAACCCCTATTTATCATCTTTCATTGTTGCTCCTGGCTCCTCCGTCAATATTAGCCCCAGCCGGCTAGTACAAACACGGCTTCGGACTCTGAGAAGAATGTACGTTACTTGATTTCAGACTCCGAAAGTGGTGCAAAAAACCTTGGATTTCTATGAACATTTCTCGTCCCTACGACAAGATGATCCAGTCATGCTATGGCAGAGAAACCTGAAGCCAAGAGAACGAGAGAACAGGGCCCTGGTGTGGGCGTCATCGATTCCATGGAAATACAAAGCCCTTTGTGCATCCCAACAAGTGTCCTCAATCTACCGTTTGGTTAGGCCACTCCTGGTAGCTCCAGCACGCAACGTCCTGGGTACAACTCTGGTTGGTGAGACGAAAGTCGTCCCGTGGCAGCTCCAAACTGCTCCCCCTTTAAAGGGCCAGAACAGGATGCCCCTGGCTCCTGGCCTCGCTCCCTCCCAACCACCAGCTAGCAACCATTTTTTCAACGCTGCATCAGCCCCGAGATCACAAGCTTTTCAGCTATTCTTGGTGCAGGAAATCCTTATCCCCATTCCGGAAAAATTCAACAGTCCGACTAAGACATGTACTAAGGGCGATTAGGAATTGTGCTGGCCACTTTTTGGACTTAGGCATCATAGATCAATGCCAGACTAAAACTGGTGGAAGTGAACATTCGAACCAACAACCCACTGTGGCCTTTATTCGACAGGGATACCACAAAAAAGTCACCATTCACCATCAATCCTTAGAGAAAAGCATCAAGAGTTCAAAAATGCGAGCTGCTTTTCACCATAGCTTGCCACCCGCAAGATGAACCACGGGGCATCGAGAGTTGAAACCCAAGGGGCTTGTGTGTCACCTGAGCCAGCTCATCAGGGGAAAGCTCCTCCAGGTCGGGCGGAAAGCGAGCTCAGGAAGCTCGAAGTGCACTGCTGTGGGAAGTGGTGAAATTGACCATCAAACATCATCGCATAGCGATCAGTAGCAACCTTTCACCATGAGAATCACCAGCGGCCACTACTGACCGCTGTTAATGAGTCTCGTTTTCATCCAGATGGCCGATGACCCAAAGCATTCCATTCATGGGAGTTCCATGAAGCGAAGTTGCAAACTGTAGAACTTTTGTACAAAGACGTTTAAAAAGAAGTGAGGACCATAATACCAACAATGTTGCAGAAATATGCAGAGAAAGAGCAATGAAAATCAAGACTCAAAGTAAAGAATGATACGAATGATCATCCACGTTGTCAATATCTTCATCATCATCATCATCATCATCATCATCATCATCATCATCATCACCCCGGCGATTGGCAAGATGATTGGTTATTTCAAGCTACCACAGTTTCTCCTGGACTATCCGCGCGATTCTCTCTGAGCCACTTTGGGCAGCCTTTGCCTCTGTTGAGGACACTCCTTTTATGGTGACAACGCAACAGCATGGCACTGTGCGTCGTCACAGGGTACCCTTCCCAAGCATTGCCTCAAGCCAAGACCCCCTGGAACCCGGCCCTTCCTCGCCATCAATGCGGCTCATGTCCAAGCATCGCTCCTGAGGCACACTGCAAAGCAAGTCTCATACCTTGATCATTTTCAGTAAACCACCAAGTGGTTGTCCACCATGAGTAATTTCATGGTTTATAGTGCATAAGGGGAATGGGTAGTCACGTTCAAAACTGGTTCATCATGAAATTCAGAACCGTTACCGCAATGATGACGGTCAATCCTTTAATCAAAGTCATTCTGAATGACGTGCTCGGTCAGTCTCATAAACCTGACAGGCCCACTCTGAACCAATTGTCGCCCAACAACGACCGTCATTGGTCAGTGATCCAATTCTGACTAGTCATCTGCTTTATTCAGCTGGTCAGTGGTCAACTCCAAAAACTGGTCATTCGAATTACTCATCAGTGGTTCAGAAGCTGGTCAGTGATTCATGCTTCCCATTCCACTCTGACAAGTCGTCTGCTTCTTGCGAAAGGATCAACCCAATGGCTCTGGTCATGGTGGCACTGCCAATCCGGAGCCATTCATAGTGTGTACCGCCAGGTTCGGTTTCTCTTGTTAGCAATGATTCTTTGGGATGTGTTAGGGGTTCAAAACGATATTTCCACTGTGCTTCGCAATAGGTACAATACATCTTGTGGCATGTTGGGTCCAACTATTTATCAGTGACCTACGTCTTAGTGGGTAACCATCATCAGCCATGGATAACCAACACCGCTGACCGTGATTGACCATCATGAAGCACTATTCACCATCAACCATCAATCAACATCATCAACCAGCATTTACCATCAGTACACATCACTAAGCAGTTTATTATCCATCCCAAACTGTAGTCGAATAATGTTTGCCAGCAAGCAGGAACCATGTCAAGCTGATTTAAACAGCCATCCTTGGCCAACATCAGAATCTATGAACCATCATGAACAAAAAACCTGAGTAGTGGAGAGGGGGTACCATATAAACATGTACAGTGTTTGTTGTCTATTCTTCCCCGTTACGAGCTGAAGATTCCCAGCCAACTCTACTCACCACAAAGCAGTCTGTTAACCATCCTTAATCACATGATGTTTCTTATTTGGTGGTTTCTCAAAATAGGGGACCCCAAAAAATGGTTGGTTTATTACTATGAATGACTATTAATGGATGATTTACGGGTACCCCTATTTTGAGAAACCACCATTTATTGTGAACCATTTTCTATCCAGACATTGCCTGCCAGCATGAACCCGCTGACCATCGTTTCCCAGCTCCTTCACAGCCTTTATCGTAGCTCTGTAATGTGCTTCTGTCTATCGTCAGCCATCATCGGTGGCCAGAACCATCGATACCAGCTGATTGGTCATCAACCGTGAAGCATCGCCATTCACCATCCTGAACGAAATTGTTTGATGCTTACCAATTGATCATCACCCAATTTTATCACCATCAAACACAATCAAACAATTTGCTGGTTTTGGTTTCTTACCATTCTGAACCCAACAATCCAACCAACCATTCAACCAATCATTCAATCAACCATTCAGCCAATCGTTCAACCAACCATTCACCATCAGCCTATCGAGCAAAGCTGGTTCTTTTTTCTTGCCATTAACCCAAGCACCAGCTGCGAATTCCTGTAGCACTTCTCTCTTCAAAGGCAGGCGTCCGCGTCGGTGTGCCAACTGGAAGCGAGCTGGAAGGCTGGTAGGTTGGTGATGAACTAGTTTCCAATGGGTGAATCAATGAACCAGCTGATTAACCATCGTTGACTGGCTAATTAACCAGCTAATTAAGCATCAATTAACCATCAACTAACCATATTGACCAATCCAACTGGTGAATCAATCAACCAGCCGGTTAACCATCTTTGACCAGCAGCTGATCCACTAGTGTTTAGCTGGTTCATGCTGGTTAAGTGATGCTTGATATGATGAGCTACAATTATGCTTCACCGGCTGCAGTCTACTAGTGGTGCATGGTGGTCAACGGTGAACTGACGAACAGATTGATAGTGGTTGCATAGTATGCTCAAGACCAGCTAGCAATGATAAATTTAGTAAATACAGCAATCAATGTCTATCTAGGGAATCAGTAAATCACCCTGGTAAAGTCACTTCCCACCAGTTATTCTAAGGAAATAACCTGGGGGAACAGAGCTGTTTGCATTTAAAAATCGTCTTGATGATCAAAAATTAGATTGCCACCCAAGGACATGTTCTTGGTGAGAAACTGTGTGTTCGGTGGTACAGCCTTTGGAGGGAAGGCAGTAGTTAGGAAGTTTCAACCAAGCACAATGGATTCTGGCCAACTTACAAAGGTTTTTGCTATGAGAAAGGGGACTGGATCAAACAACAGGTTTCTAAAGCACAATGCAATCGATCATGTGCAGCACAGACCCCAAGTTGTGTGGTTGCTACTCTCGACCAGCAGCCAAATGTCAAACAATCGATTGGCAAACAAATCGAATGCTCTATTCCTGTTTCACAACAGGGCGATCCATCATCAACTATGAAAATCATTAGTTTGCCCTAAAATCATTTAGACTATCAACTATTGATGATTTTGATCCCCAAAAGCATTAGTTTCACTATGAAAACAACGTCAAACAACTGAGAATCCTATGCAACAGCTGGAGGTACCATGGTTAATCCGATGGTGTCTCCATCAACGATGTGTTAAGAGCACCTCAGATCGCCCGTCAACGGTCAAAATCATCAACCGGCGCCATCAAAACTGGCGCGAAATAGTGATGAAGGATGGAAAAGGGGGTACTAAGAGTCAACCAATATTCATAGTTGTTGGTTTTTATTGCATTATGTATATTTACATTTACATAAACATAAACATAAACATATACATATACATATACCTATACATATACATATACATATACATATACATATATACATGCTTGATGATGGTTCATCATGACCAATGATCGCTAGTGATGGTTTGAGCAAGGAAATGGTCGACTGATAATGATTATCAACAACCTTTCACAAATTGTTTTCTGGATTTTGGGTTATTGATCATATAATGGTTGCTCACAACAATAATCAGAGTGGTTACTCATAAAAATAAGCATATCTTGTTGTAATTTTTTGGACTCATGATGCTTACTCATAATTCAAGGAAACAATGGTGTGTCTTGCCAAGTCATGGCTAGTAGTTCGTGATCATACGTACACGGCTCCTTTCTATTGACAGAGAAAGACTAAAAATGATGATTCGTATGGACAATGATGGCGGGTAATCAGGTAATGATACTGAATGATGGTAATTGATACTTAAAGAAAACAGATTGATATTTGTTGATCAATTTTTGTATATGTGTTGACTCTGGTTGTCAATGCTTTAACAATGGTTGAGTACAAGAGTCTATTGGTATGAGAAGTTTTGGCAGTGAAGTGCTGAGAAGTCGGAAATTGAAAAGAAAATCCTGTGAACCATATATATTCGGGCAAAAAACTGCACCGACATAAAACATCAATTGCAAGTTGTCTTGGAATTCTCCATGGTCAAAGTTGGTACATTTGGTACTGCTTTGCAAAAATCTCCCATGGGAAAAGCGAACCGAGACATTTTATCATCTCAGTCAGTGCCTTGGACATTTGAATCTTTCGCCCGAGAATGATGTAGAGCTGTCCTCCTCCCATCGGCTGCTCGCAAAGCTTTGTAGCACTCTCTCGGAATCGCTCGTGGGTTTGGAGCTACCGCGTTCACACTTTGGTCGAGAAGCACATGAGCATGTCACGTCAAGATTTTTCTATACACTATGCCAATGCATAAACTTCAAGATTCCATCAGTATCAGCTGATCTGCTGCTTCCGTGACATTCAGCTGCAGTGTGCAAATTGCTCAAGTCAAATGACAGATTTCTTTGGTTGACCAGAGCAAAAAACATCGCGCCGCCGCATCTCTCTTCCCAATGAGGGTTGATTGAAGTTGGTGATCGCTTTCTTCTCGGACAAGATGCAAACCACAATTCGAGATTTGCAAACACAAAAACAGCGAATCCTCCAAACCTTAATCAATATTCTGGTCAGCAACTTCAATCACCATCATGGTTATCCCAGACTCAAAAAATGCGAAAAAACATCAACATGTTCTTTGTCAGCTCCATGTGGTGAATGTGAAAGTCTGATAAATGGGGGAGTCTAGGAAAGAATCGCACGCTCGGATGCGCTGACCAAATGAGATCTTCAGGGCAACCTTGCCTGATGGCACTGCGCCTGAGATATGTCGCAATTGGGGTACCTCCACGGTCAATGGTCACATGCAGCTTGTTGTATTCATGTTTAACATTGGTCAACTGGTCATATCGGTGGTTATATTCATCATATGGTTCAATGATTTCATTGCTGCTACTGCTGAATAATCATAAATTATTGTATTCATTCTAATCTCAATGTTTCATGACAGATGCCACTCTTGGTTTCATCAACACAACTGAATTAATTGTAATTTGATGACGGTCGGAGGTATCCAGAATTTCTGGACAAACCCTACTTGATCCTGCCTCTGCGTTGAGGGCTTCTATCAAGCTGTCACCGGTGAGTCCAGAGCAAAATCCCAGCTGCAGACGGACGTGTTGCACCGCTGTTCGTGAATTAGGAAGTGGGTTGAACTGAATCGCCAAAAGCGATCCAAGCAAACATGCGAACGGATCCAACGTCAATCTGAAAATCTCTTAAGACCTGAAAGCGGATGTATTGATTCTTTCCTAGATGTTTCGATATCTTTGATCATGAATTATGAAAGTTGGAATAGATAGGGTACACAATCCTGCATGTAATGCACCAGCCAAAAGCATCAAATACACGACTGAATGATTTGTTTTCAAGCGACATGAATTCCCAACGGTAGCTCACTATGTCAGGACAAACTCCTTGAAGCGATGTTCCATAGGTGCGAGATGCCTCTTACATACTGCCTATGCACTACTTGTACTTGACCACCACCACCACCACCACCACCACCACCACCACCACCACCACCCCACCCCCAACCAGGGCATTGGAACGCTGGACCATCTCTATACATACGAAGGTGCTTCTCAAAATAGGGGAACCCCGAAATCATCCAACAGAAATCATTTTCAGTAGTTCACCAACAATTTTCGGGGTTTGGAGAAATTCCCATTGACAGCGAAAGAAACCACCTTGACAACACCGCATGTTGCTGCAGATCGATTCTTGTCCACTGCCAGGACAAGAATCAACACCACTTCAAGCATATAGCGGCTACTTCGGCAAACTTCCGGATGATAAGAACCTTCGGCAAAACACCATGGCACCAAGCCATTGGAACACCCCATGGATTCGGTGCGTTTCAGCTGGTAATTCATGGTCTTCCAATGGCCGAGTGTTACAAGAAAGGGAAACTGATCACGATGGCAAGTGGATGGTCGCGTATTGTGGGGATGCTTGCCCCCAGCTATCAGGACACCCATAAAACTGGAAGTGTCTGTTCATCTCCGGATGAAGGTCCGTCTTCCTGTCGCCAGATTCCGGCTAGGACTTGAAAAAGACTTGAGGACAGCGCAATTGTTGAGGACAAATCAACCATTCAACTTTTGATTGCAGCTTGCCTCAGCATTGAACATACCTTTGCCAACAAGGGATCCACATAAAGGATCTGTGCGAAGCTCAACTGCCGTGTCAGGCCTTCAAAAGTGCTAGCACAAGTTGCGGAACCAATGCTTGTGACGTATATCAATTGGTCTGGCACGGCAGATCCGAGTGACTTCTTTTTCGCTGATCGAAGCACAAAAAAAGTCGGCAAGGCAAAAAGAGAGAGAGAGAGATCGAGTTTGTGCCTCAGGATAGTATCTGGAGACTTGGGAAGCAAAAACGAAGCAGAACAACATCAAATGGGAAACACCACCTCACTGTGGGCAGGTCAAAACTGAAAAGAATTGGACCCAACCTGGCAAGAAGTCTCCCAAGTTCTGATCCCACAATCCAAATCCTGAGTCAATCTGTACGCTGGCTTCCCCATGACAAAGCTATGCAAGGACAACTGCCACCCGCGTGAAAAGCTGATCCTTCAAAGGATCGCTCAGGTTTCTGCGATCAAAACTTTCTGCGCTTGGCTTCTTTCAAGGAACAAGAGCCAACTATCCTTAGCTATCTTCACTGGGTTAGCCATAAGCCTTAGCTATCTTCACTGGGTTCGCAGGTTTTGAGGATTGACAGCTGGAAACTGCCGTGCAACCATCAACCTGCTGGCAGCATCTTGGCGTTTCAGAAGCTCCATAACCACCTCCACTAAGAGTGGGACAATCCATCATGGCTGTGGTACCACTGAATACTATTAGTACAAACAATCATAGCTAAAGAAAAAATGCCGAACCCATGAACCACTTATATATAGAGATACTATATAATATATATTGTATGTAAATATATACAAATATAACCAAGCAATATCAGTGGCACACCCAAGATAAGCAAGCAAGTCCCGGAGGCCATTCACATTAGGAGCGAACAACAAACTACCCTGGTGACCCACAAACGGTCCAACTAACACGTAACAGTAAGGTCCGACACTTCCTTCCTGATATCCTGAAGTACATAACATTCACCTATGCATCATAAATATATATATATATACACACATATGTATTCTTAAATGTATATACATATATATAAACATTATATTTGTATAGATATAAGAATATATATATATATACATTTTCACATACAAATCATGTATAAATATGTCATGATGAGGCTGTGACCAAATGACTCAGGCACAACTAACAGCTCTTCAGCCCATGTGTGGGCACTGAAAAACCATCCGCCAGAACCAATCAGCAGTGATATCACCAGTGTCCAACTCATCGCTCAGCCTTGGTCCAATCATTCACCCGGTTGAACCAGCCACAGCCAGCGCCGTTGGCAGGGCTAGGTCGCAGGGCGATAGCTACCTGTTGGAGACCTCCTAGAGCCTACACCCAAGAAGGAACCACTGGTGGCTTAGTTCACCCAGTTTGACGGTCTGCTTCGGTTTCACAGTTCACCTTCTTTGGATGTCTCCGGGTCTGGTACGACATGAAAACTGCTGCTTGGACTAGCTTCGACTAATGAGTTTAGCTGAAAAACTCGCTAAAGGCAGAACGTACGTTGCGGCAGAAAACCGAGCCTGCTTGTTCACTACAGGGCCGGGGAATTACCGGCCTGCCTGGGTTGACAACTCAAAACCTGTGCCAGGGGTTGCGCTGTGAAAATTTCGCTGTGCCGAGGCACGTCTCACTTGAAAAAGAGCAGTGGATTTGTTCGGTCAGCCGAGGGCCTAGTGACAGATATCACTTCCTCCCGCCGGCTTCCCCACTCACTGCTTGACGCGGCTATCACAGTGTGATCCACTGCATTGGCAAATGGCTTGGAGTCTCACCTGGGCTGCGACTAGCCAGGATTCTCAGAGATTCGCTGCTTAGCTGCTACCCTCTGGTGTCATCTGGGTTGATGGTCTATCTGCGGTTTCTTCAAAGACTCTGGGCTACCAGACTGGATGAATACAGCTCGGTGATGGTGCCGTTCATGTAGTGGGCCAAGAACCTCTCAACAAATATCCGCGGATGACGGCCTGCATGCAGCCCGCTTCCAAGCAACACTGAGGGATCCGGTCTTTCCTTCAAAGAGGTGTCCGGGCAGTGTACTTATCTTGAGGTGGGCTCTGGGTGTATGTATAAACATGTGCGTGTATACATATTAAAATGAAAATTATTATCATCTCACATCAAAGAGAATCATATCATTGTGCAACACGCAATAAACATATCAAATTCAAGAAATTATCCTGGCAAGAGATCCCAAACAGTGGTTAAGCACACATTACACATACACGACTTTCGGAGAAGTGATCAAAGACCCTTGCCAAGAGCTCGATCCACGAGATCCCGAGAGAGAGTTTGTATCAAAAAAGATCAACGGTTCTCGCGCGTGAAATGTGCAAAAGATCACTTGCAAATCACTTCCCGCCAGACCTTTGAGAGAGCGAAAAGTACAAGATCTGTTCGAAAAATCTCTACAAAGTTGTCTTGATAGAAACTGTAAAATACTTCTATCAAAGCGTGCACAGGGGGCCCGACGAAGCTGACACGCACAAACCTTGTAAGTTCCACAAGCGAAATCAGAATGTGTCCGTTGCAAGCGAGAGCGATGTGACAGGAGCACCAAACGCTGCGCCTGCCACGCGAAAGTCTCCTTTTCCCAACCCGATGATTTGTGACACATTCAATCTTTTGCAACGTGCCCAAAATGTCAACCTTTCTACAGTTCGTAATATTTGCAGAATCCTTTCAACCTGCCACATATCCCTATAACGCCGGAAGAGCAAACCACTCAAAACTGGCATAGATCCAAAACGGGCACACAGGCGAGAATGCAGCTCGGGAAGACGAGAGGTCTTGGGTGCAAGACCTCCATCGAAAACGGAGGGGCTCATCTTTTGTGCGAAAGCAACACGTTGCCAAATGCCTCAAAGCCAACCCTGATCAAAGCCAGGCCTTTTCACCTACACACCCTTTATTGTGGCCACGCTCTTTGGGATTTAGCTCTGCAACGAAATCCCCTGGTTGCGGAACCTGAAAGATATACCAGGCAGTCTTGGAAATGTCACAAACTTTTCCGCCAAAGATGAAATTACTGACCCATGAAGACTACGATGAGGTCAATGCCCAAGATGCAAAACGACGCAGGCACAGAACTGAAGCACTATGAGCAGCGGCTGAGGAAAATACTTTTCGGTTTTCAGTTTTTTCTCATCTTCGGGCGAAGAAGCAAACAACAAGGACGAGCCACGGGGTAATGGCGCCAAAAAGATTCGCAGGCTCCCCAAGAGATCAAAACAATCCAGGTTTTCCCAAGAGGGGAGAGGAGCAGGAAGAACTGTCCATGAAAAGGGGGGTTTAATTGTTTTCTTCTGCGTGTGCGACATGAAAAAGAAAATAGACAAACTATTTCAAGATAGGCCGCTACATACCGGGCACAAGTTCTGAATGTACATGAATGTACCTGGTCTCCTCGAATGAAATGCTCAAAATTGTTCCGAAGCATGCTGATGAGTTCGGATCCCTAACAATGCAAACAATTAGTCCACTACTTGATTGACAGGTCATTAGTTTGCTAAAATTAGTGCAGATCAAGTAGTGGATTAGTGCATTAGTTTGCTAAAATTGACCTGCATTAATGTCACCTTTTGGTGATGCCATGATCGCTCCACCTGGATCTCGGACGTTTCCGCCAAAGGTGTCGCAATATCTCCACCAATGAGACTTGAAGGCCTCAACCGATGGGACTTAAAGCCCTGGGCTCAGCTTGAACCCTGGGATGGGTTGCCAAGGAGGGAAGCCAGCTACAGTATAGGGAAATGGCAGGCTTACGTCCGAAGGAACATGCCTTCTAACCTTCTAGTTTCAACATCTTGAAGGGCAGATGATTCCAACTCTAGAACGGCAAATTCAAACAAACTATGAATATGTTTTCCCCTTCAATTCGAAACACATCCGCAGTTCGGGACCACTGGATGGGTTTTGGCTGAGTGCTGCTGCCATTGGCAGCACTCCTTGTTGGCATCTGCTAGTAAGGTGGATGGGTTTAGCGACCAGGACCTGCTGTTGGAATGCCGGGATCGGTAGGCTCGGGAATCAAACCCGCAGTGCGATTGCCTTGCTGGTCCTGCCCTTCCTTTAACTCTAAGTGGTCCCCGACAGTTGAACCATTCCCCTGCCACTGTTCTCATGTGGGCTGAGCTGAGGACATCTGAATTTCGTTGGCCTTCCTTAATTCTTCTCACCAACTCCTCTCACGTGGGCAACGAAGGATTGGGGAGTCAAGTAGCAATGTTCCATGAAGACGACTTAGTGAGGTGACCTGACTATGCCTGAAGATCCAGCCACCACAGGATATGGTCTCCCAGGCATCACCAGGGTCCCTGGTTTCGGTTGATGGGAAAATCTGCGTAAGAACGCAGTACGAACTGGTGCGTCATTGGTCTTGCAAAATCACTTCTTGCAGAGATATTTGACTTCTATTTTGCCAACGAAAATTCAGTTGTTCACAAGATATCCACATGGAGACCACCCAAAATGTTGATCTCCACAAGGGAACTGACGCCAAGTGCGCTTCAGGTACCCAGAATGTTGTGTGTGCATTCCATGGCTGCAGATTGAAAACCTGGTCATCTTCAAAGCGCTAGAATTGATTTGACTTCGGCGGACAAGAACAGATATACATATACATCTACATCTACTTTTACATTTACAAATAAAGATACAAATGCAGGTACATATACAAATACATATACATATACAGATACAAATACAAATACAAATACATATACATTTACATCTACATTTACATTTGCATATACATATACAGATACAGATACAGATGCAGATACATATACATATCACACTCTTGCAAGGCCGCACATTTTTTCCAGCTGTGGTTGTAGGATCACAGGCTGCAGCGAGGAGATGGAGCCATCGACCACGTAGCTATGTTTCCCAAAGCAAGTAGGTTAGCTCGAACTCCGGTTGCAGCTCATCGAAAAACGTTCTCCCCCCAATGGGAGGGAGGGCAGGGAGTGCTTGAGAAGAAAAAACGGGCCATTCATCCTTGATATTGTCATCACACTCTTGCAAGGCCGCACATTTTTTCCAGCTGTGGTTGTAGGATCACAGGCTGCAGCTAGGAGATGGAGCCATCGACCACGTCCCAAAGCAAGTAGGTTAGCTCGAACTCCGGTTGCAGCTCATCGAAAAACGTTCTCCCACATTTTCCAGCGTTGATCAATTCACTCACTACCCGTTTTTTCCTGCACTGCGTAGCATCTTTCAGGGGGAGAACAAAAGTTGTAAAAAAGAAGCTTGTCAGGGCGCTCGAAACAGCAGGTGCCATTGAGACATTGGGATCTTCGCAGCAGCATAGTCACGGGCTCGACCAAGCACCTGTACGAAAGTCGGCGCCACCTGCAAGACCGTCTGACGAGCTTCCTCTGAAATCAAAGACATGTATTGCAAAGCCATGGTTTCTTGTATGTAGATTTCAGCCATCTTCATAGAGGCCCAACGGCCTCTTCGCCTTACCAGCTCACCCTGTTCTGAGACCAGCATAATCCACGTAGCCCCTCCAGATCGAAGTGACGCAACCTCTAGAGCCTTCAAAGAAGGCGTGCGTTGCACCGGCAGATGTAGGGCAGCAAGAAGAGACCTAAACCTGTTCCGAAGGGTCTGTGGACTTTGAGGCCACAGTCGCGCCCATCGAGGCGTGTCCTTGAAAGCCAAAGTAACCAGCGACAGAAGGTCCGGACTGTCCAACCGAGCTGCTTGATGTCTCGCCTGAGTAAAGCGTGATTTCGGCTCCTTGATTGAGACTATAGCATAAGGGACAGTGTTCCCTACATCGCAAGGCAACAAAAGGTCTCCTCTGGTAGCGGATAAAATCTCACCTGGTCTCAGTAAGGCTCCAAAGCCCAAAGCTAGGATCCCAGCTACTTCCAACCAGCCCCACATCAAAGCTATCGCCAACATGGAGAGCAGAATTTGCGGTGGGATCGCAACGTGGTGCTGCGAAGGTTCCTGCTTTGTCCAACTATAGGCCAAGTCCCAAGCACCCTGGAGAAGCCGCCTCAATGGGGGCTTCCTGTCTGCAAGTGCATTTATGGTCTCAGCGTATTGATTGTAACTCTTCCCCTTCGTGTAAAGGATCCGACCGAACCTCGAAAGAAGAAAGTTCCACTCCTCTACGAAATGTTGGTAGTGATCCAACATTTCCGTCACCTCAATGCCCTCTTCCTCTGTCCATTGCAGAAAAACTTGCCAGTATCGTTGTCTCAAGGAAGTCGTAGCAGCAGTGACCGGCCGCCCCACTGGAAGGGCTGGCCTCGATTGCCTATCAACGGCTTTCCTCAGTTCACCAGCAGTAATCGGCGAGATCGGCATGGCTCCGACGGGTGAGACCTGACAGAGACACAGACAGGCAGCAAGCAGCAAAGCAGGGCAAGCACCAAGAGAGCAAAACCCAAAGCGCCACGAGCGAGAAGGTTCCCGTGAAAAGTCCAAAGTCAAACGAGGGAACCGGGACGGGGAGAAGCACGGGGAGACACAGAAGAAAAGCAGAAAGAGTTCCCAGATCCCGCCCAAAAATCCAGGGCCTTCACCGGGAAACCCCAAGGTCTGATCAAAATCCAAAGTAGAGGAATGGGGAGAGCCTTCCAAATCCAGGGGAGACTCATCAGAAGAGCAAGGCCACGGGAGGCAATGCGAGTTGCTGGCCACACGATACTGGCTGCGATCTGAGAGGTCCAAGACCCCAACTCCTGAGAGAAGCCACACGAGACGAACCCAATTGGAAGCCCATCTTTTGAGCTTTTTGAAAGCAGCAAGCTTGTAGAGATCGTCCGTCGAGATTTCGAAAACCTGGCCGCTGACAACCGGGTCCCTTATTTGGCGCTGCCTAGTCGGGTCGTCCGACACATTCAGTCTGGTCGGGGTGTAGGGGATACTAAGGTAAAATCCAGCCGCAACTAGGAGAGCACCTAATCTCCTCAACACACTGGCCAGAGCTTTTGAGCTGCTACGGCCCTTCAAGCTTGCACACCTGACCACATTTGAATCAACGGCAACGGCTAATCTTTTAGGACCCCCATCCTTTGCACAAGCGAGGATGGTACACAGTTTCAGCAAGGCGGCTTCCTCCAGGATATTTATGTGGGAGGGTCTTGGGAACCTCCATGCTGTCAGGCATTCCCATTTCGAGGTTTGCATGACCGTGTTCACAAGCTGGCTTTGAGTCCATCCACGGCCAGCTCGTCTTGAAGGTCAAGCTCTTTCCTAAGGAAAATCCCCTCAGCAATTGTTTCAGCCATGGCTTGGGCTAGGGCATCTGTGTATGTGGCAGACTCTTTGGTGAATACCCCTTGCACTGTTACATGTTTTTGAATGCACTGACATCGGAGAGCAAGGCGCCTCATGCTAACATTTACTCCACATAACCTGAAGCTCTTAAGATGGGGCGATCCAAACCTGCACGAATCACAGCGCACTTCCTCAGCCTCCGGTCTGGTTCTGACTGCTTCCCATGCTGGCAGCCTTTGCATGTATGATGAATATGGGTTTTCCAAAATACCACAGGCTTTGTTCCTGGCACCTACATTAGAGAGCTGACATCCTCTATGGGCTAGAACATTTCCCACATTTGTCTGAGGGTCACTCGGGTCGAATCCATGAGGACGAAACCGATCTCTGAGTCTTGGCCTCCTCATGATCGAAAACGTTGTGCAGGGCGGACACACTAGGAATCCGAGAAGCCTACCTTCTGTAATCATCCAGGTCAACCAGGACATCACATGAGTAAGCGCAAGGTTGAATTCCTGGCTAACCGAAAGGTCTAATGGAGGGCCTACCGAAACACCTAACATGCTGATGGCTTTAGTCACCTTTGCGGCACCTGCGAAGACCTCAACAAACTCAAAGTGGAAAGCAATGGGACGCTCTGGTCCACTCGTAGTCTGCGGTTCGTCAACCTCATCCAACTCCCCAAGTTGCCTCAAAGCAGACTGAAGGGGTGTCAAAATTTTTGTGTATGAACCTTTTCCCCTGGATGTCTTCCAAAGCACCTCCGACACCCTCTTACCAACATGCGTGACTAGTGCAGCACCATGAGTGTTCGAGGCATCTGTGCAGTAGAAGTTGTCATCGAAGGGGGCAGACAGCTCTGAGAGGGCTAAAGGCATCAAGGTGGCCAGCAGCACGAGTTCGTCAGCGACCTTTCCAGGCAAGGGTATGATCTTTGGGTTATCACGATCGAAGTCATCCAAGTTAACGACATGGAATGCATGGTTTAGGATGCTCATCATTGGCCTACGGAAACCGAGGATGGAAACCCAACCGCCTACCAAGCAAAGGTGCAAGCTATCCGTGGTATGAGTAAGCTGACATACCTGCAAGGTTAGGTAGGCTAGAGCTAATCGCTTGGCACCTGGTGCGCCTACAGTCACAAGGCCTCGATCAGTAGCCCTGGAGGATCCATTCACGTAGGCCCCAATGACCTTCCCTTCCCTTTCGGCTACCAAATCCTTATGCGGAGACCCCAGAAGCTTTGTTTCCTCATAGGCCTCCTTTGCTCTATGGTAGGCCCAGGATGCACGAGACTGCGCGGGTTCCAAGTCCTTTGGTTCTACCGAAAGGCTAAAGAAATCATCAATCACTAATCCATGGGCTTCAGAGCTGCTACGGAGAGGCCTACCAGCACGAACCCTAACACTGTCTGCAAGCAACCCCTTCGTAGCGAGCAGAGAGACGTGTGCTTGAGTTGCGATTTCCACCCCAGCATGATCACCTTGAAGGATAGAACTGAACGAAACCCAAACATGGTTATCAGGGGGCAAGCATCCAAACTGTCCACCGTCATGCAACCTATCCCCAGCACCTAGTCTATCATACCGCTTCCGACTATGTTGAATCAGGAAGTGGGAAAAGGCCTTGGTGCCTTCGAGGAGACTAAGGGGCACAGCTGGACCTATGGTGTTAGAAATGGCTTTACTCTCCGTGGCTTTTATCTGGTGATAGAAATCCTTCCTGTCAGTGATTGATATGTAGACACGATGCGTATCCGGATTCACATACAGGTCCATGAGATCAGGGCCTGCGGGCAAGTCATGCGATGCTCCTTCCACCTTGGACTCCTTGGAATTCTGGGCCCTACGGTCTCCTATCTGTCTATCGGTGACAGAGTCCTTTGTTGCGCCAAAAATCCTTGTCAGGGAGTTCTGATCCACATGCTTCCTATGGATATAGAGCAAATCTAGTTCGTCCCATTTCCTAGCAAGAGCAGCAACTGTTTCTGGCTGATCACGCAGGACAGGCACAACTTGAGCTTCACCTCCATGCAGTAGAACTCTAAGTTCCCGGTAGGCCATTGAAAGCCCATCCTCCAACATCTCTGTCACATCCCAATGTCCCGTGCCGTGAAGTTTAACACGGTCCGGGTCAAGGTCATGGTAGGGCTGCTGATCCTTCAACGCATCTGCATCCACAGGGTCCACACCTGCAAATGACTTCGAGTACGGATTCGCCACATGGCCCAGCTCAGTGAGCTTGTCACTGAGTTCAGAGAGGCGTGCACATAATTCAGGAAACTTGCGGCCTGCAGCAGGAATTGAATCAACCACCGCATGCCCCTCCGACATCACAAGGTCTCGTATCCGCCTGTAAAGGAGGACGTGGTGTTGGCTTGGAACCCTCCTCAACATGTCCGGCTTCCCAAAGTCTCCCCCACTATACCAGTAGTTCAAAGCCATGACCACTGTATGCACAAGACGAGAGACACCTCGGGATCTTCTCGATTTTGCCGAAACACTTGAAGGCATCCTTTCACCTATCTCCATAAAAGGCATAGGGATGGGAAAAAATGTCGGGACCGACTTTGAGTCATCACGACCCAGCCGGGACAGCTGGAAAGACTTAGCCAAAAAAGCACCAAAGGCGGTGCGAGTGCGAAGGATCATAGGAACTAGTTGGCTACACCACTTTGGAAATGAAAGCCGAGGATCCTTTGGCTGCGAAGGGAGTGCTTTATCACTGGAACCATCAGCTCTGCGACAACGCTTCCTCTCGCTCTTTGAATTAGGCACTAGACATGGATTGTCGACCTTCTTACCCACAGCATCAGCTCTGCATTCCGGAGGCAGCTTCACAGAGATTTCACCAAGGCGGCATTTGGCATTAGCGAAGGAACTATCTCCACCCCCACTACCATCAATCCTATAGCTTCCCGTGTCAGAAGCGCAACCACTAAGATCACTTACCGGACCTAACACACGATGGTTATGGGGATGTTGCAAAACTGCATCCTCAGGCACTACGGGCAAAAAGGCGGCTACACCTCCACGGGGAGGGGCAAAAGTAACATGTGTAGGGAGCACATCACGTGCTCGCTGCCTAGGAAATGAACCACTCCCAGGCAAGTTGCATGCACTGTCACAAGTCACTGCGAAGAGGATGCTTCCCCTCCGCCTGCCTTGGGTTTCTTCGGGAACTTTGGCTTCCTTCGAGGTGATGGCGTCTGAGCATCTGTGGCCTTCGGCTGAGCTTTCGAAGGCTTGCTCTCGGACTTTTTGTTTGTGAGGACCTCGATCTCCTTCATGTAGGAAAGGGCAATAGCTGCCCATGTCGGTGGCACCAAACCTGCAAATGGTCTTCCCAGCGACGAGACTGCTGGGGGTCGATCTGCAAACATCTGACTTGGTGGCTCTTCCAACAAGGTGAGGAGAAATGCAATGGCCCAGCTGTTGTCGAGGGTGGCTTGCTCCAACCCCACCGTCAGCAGGGCCGCGTACTCCCTCATCATATGCAGATCTGAGCTGGCTCCTGCATCCATAATATGAGCTAGAAGCCACATGATCATGGCATTGTCTCTGCTTCCTTTGTAGCCCCCATGCCGCTCCAGGTACTGGGTCATCGACACACCTGAAGCACTCAGCTCTTCCTCTGTTCGCGGCAAAGGTTTTGACGGATGCATCTTCTTGAACATTTGCAACTGCACCTGCCAAAAGAACGAGCTGTTGCGTTCCGCTAGATCCCTTTGGAGCTTCTCTCTTCTTGCAACGCCTTTTGAACTCAAGGACTGCCCTGTGGCAGCCCCCGAAAGCTCCGCCATTGGATCCCCTTGGGACAGGTGGGCCACAAGCGCCGTCAGTGCCGACGACTGCTGAACAAGAGCTCTTCCTATGGCATCGGTGGGCTCGGGATCGATCGTCTGATCTAGCACAGAGGTACCTGCTGCAGCGGGTGCAGCTTTCGGAGCCGCCGTGAACTTTGATCGAGGAGGCGGTCCAACCAGAGATGCTACCTTTGCCACCCCCAAAACCGGTGGTGGCTGCACTCCTGCACTGACCGCTGGAAGCACGGACGCCACTGGAAGGCCTATAGCTGCTGGCTCTGCGACAGGAGTGGCAGAGGATGCTTTTGCTGCTTGGATCAAGGTGCTCTGCTGCGACAACAGTAACTGCATCTGGCCTGCCAGGGTATCCACTCGTTCGGCTAGGACTGCCGTGTTCACACGCTTTGCTGCAGGTTTCTTTGGGGTCACTGCTTTGGGAGGATCCGGCTCTTCTCGAGCGCTGTAAAAATTCAGCCTAGGCACGGCCCCCAACGAAAGAAGCCAGTCATCAATGCCACTTCGATTTTCAGATACATCTACCAATGCTTCAGGATGCAGGTGTGAGAAAGGATGGATGTTCGAGGAAGGATCGGTCACTGGGTCATACTCACGGAGTTGAGACAAAGCTTGGTCACTCACATCGATGATCAAGTAATCGGCCTCCAACCCAACTCGAACTGCCTCTCCATTTCCCTCAGTGTCTTCCTCAAGGAGACCGGCACGGAAATCCCGGGAAGGTCCTAGGAGGCTATCGCCTTCAGCGAAAGCCCCATCTGTCGTGGCCTCTGTCGAAAGGAAGTCACCTGGAACTGCTATCATCAAACCTCCTTGCCTTTGCAAGACTGGGATCGCCATACATGCTTCTGAATTGTTGGGAGAAATGAATTCGGCCGGGGGAGTCCACACGAGCAAACTACCATCCTCCCCCCTTGCAACATATCTCAATGCAGACTTATCCATGGCGCAGGGCAGGAACTGCCCTCTGCGCCGCCTCGCAAAACACAGAAACTTCGGCCAATGAATCAAAAGGCTCCCACAAAAGCAAAGGGTCACGGAAGTTCGTGATCACCTGATTCAGCACGGATGCACTGGTGGTCCTAAATGGGTCCTGGTGGGTGGACCTCAACACAACCCAATGCCTGGTCTTTCCCCCCTCCGGCACAGTGCGACGACGGTACCTGGTGTCAGAATCCAGAGCCTCAAGAGCCCTCAGCCCAGCCTGATAAGCAGATCGTGCACGAGCGTCAGGACCTGGAGCACGGGTGGATAGCGCCTGTCGGCACCTTTGGATGACGTGGAAGGGAGGCTCAAGAGGATCAGGCAAAAGATCCTCACTGGACCCAGATGTCAAATTTTCCCAATTGATCTCAATGGGATGGGGATCCTCGTGCCTCAGTGGAGGTTCCGGTGCAATGGTGGATGCACGTTCCCTATCACTTGCCAACACCTATGCAGCCCTCTGGATGACCTGTGCCAAAGTGTTGATTGCAGCAGCAAGACCGTTGATGGCCCCCACGATGGAAGCACGAGCGGCCTCACTCATACAAACAGCCAGCCACCCTGGAACGACGGACAAGTCCAGCCGTCGGTCCTGCAAAAACCTGGCCTGCCTCAGCAGCAGAAAGTCCAGGACGATGGAGGGCAAACAGCAAAGCCACAACCAAAAACAGTCCAGCTAGGAGCCCAAGCACAAAGCAAGCAAGGCAGGGGACCAAGATGGACGAACTGCAATGGGCAGGGCAAGCAAGTGACCAAGACACGTCTCGGACCGCACCTGCTACTGAGAGCAGGCGATCCAACCACATCTAGTGCTTGAGAAGAAAAAACGGGCCATTCATCCTTGATATTGTCATACGTATACATATACAAATACATACACGTAGACATAGACACAGACATAGACACAGACATAGACACAGACATAGACAAAGACAAAGACATAGACATAGACATAGGCATAGACATAGACATAGACATAAACAAAGACATACACATACACATACACATATATTGAAATATACTTATACCAAAACCTTTACCTGCACATTTACATTTACATGTACTTAAACCTGTACATACACACATGCATATTTAACTGAATATGCATATGCAAATACATTTACATATTTATATTGAGATAAATATATATATATGTATGAATTTACATATACGAATACAAATACAAGTACATACTCATGTACACATACATAACCAAAATCATTTGCATATTCAAATACATATACATCCCGGCGGGTGGGAAACCGTGCTAGCGTCTAAGCCATTTTGATACGAAACCTGGTGTGGCGCTGTGGCGCCGTGTTGATTTAGTTGCTGAAATTCTTCATTTTTACCAGGAAAATAAGGAAGGTTTTCTATTGCATCATGGTATTTACAACGAATTTCTTTCTTCCAGGCGTGCTGTGTTTTCTTGCCGGCGCTGCGCAAGCGTTTCGGATCTTCGCCATGCCTGTGGCAGGGAGGCATTTGATGCTAAGATTCACCTGGCCATCGCGCCGGGCGCTGCACAACATCCTCCGCAAGAGTACATGAACATTGACATCACCCGACCCTCCACCCAACCCAACCCATCCTCGACGTAGCATCAACATATTGCACAACTGCACATGAACGTTGACATCACCCCAGGCCCCACCCAACCAAACCCACCGCATTCTCCATGTAGCATCAACATCCTGCACAACTGCACATGAAAGTTCACCCCACCCCCAACCCGACCCAACCCGCCCCATTCTCCATGTAGCATCAACATCCTGCGCAAGCGCCAATGAATGTCAACATCACCCCACACCCCACACCCCACCCAACCCAACCCACCCCGCTCTGCACGAAGCATCAACATCGCAAATGCAAATGAACGTTAACATCACCCCACCCCCCACCCAACCCACCCCACCCCATCCTCCACGTAGCATCAACATATCATTTGCTAAAACTGCTACAACTACACGTGCGGTTTCCCACCCCTAGCATTTACATGTCCACAAATATCTACTTAGATATGCGTGTGATTTGGTTTCATACTTTACGATGTAAAACAGTTCACGATAACATAATTTCAAAAAATATGCTAAAACAAAAAAATAGAATACAACTGAATCAAAGATGATTTGACATAATGGGACATGATCCGGAGCGGTTGGTGGAGGTTTGCCTTCGAAACCTGAAGACAGAAAACCGAAAGAAAAGAAAACTGAAAATCAAAAACCGAAAGCCAAAACCCATCCAAAACAGAAAACCGAAAGCCGAAACCCATCGAAAATGGAAAACCGAAAGCCGAAAGCCATCGAAAACGGAAAACCGAAAGCCGAAAGCCGCAAAGTGAAACTGAAAGCCGCAAAGCAAAAACCGGAAACCGAAAGCCAAAAACCGCAAACCGAAAACGAAAGCGAACCAAAGCTGATCTCTGCGGATCGGGGCTGGATGATAGAATAATAGAACATGATATGATTAATAAAATATGATATGATATGATATGATATGCTATATCCTGATATGCTATAGTGTGGTATGATATTACATATCTATGGCTGCGCATATCGCTGTCCGTATAGACTTCGCTGCTCAAATGTCCGTGATCTCCTGATGCCACCAATCTTGCTCACTCATTTGTGGTGACTGGAAAGGCGCAGCCCAGCGTGCTTCCTGGGCCACACGAATGGTCTGGCGTGGTGTCTCGTGGATTTGGGGAAGGTGAAAGTAAGCCATCCGCATGATAGTACGCTGTATTGGGGTACACCGCACGCAAAGTGATATCATCAGTTTCTGGGCTGTAGTGGCCTTACTTTTGATTTTGGTAGTTTGGGAAACAGAGAGGTGTAAATGGGTGATGCACTGTAGCTAGGAACGTTGCATGTGCAAGCAAGTATTGTCTTGCCTTTGTTGTATACAGACTTGTGGTTCACTAAGTTTACCAATATGAATGGATCCTGTGCCACCTCCAAGCTTTCCACGCGAACTCAGGGGCCGCATAGGAGTTGATGGAAAGGCACAAGTAGCACCTATCTTAACCAACGGGATACGACTATCAAACACTTGGTCGAACTTGAGCGGCAGGCATTGTCTAGGCGTTCTACAAGTTGTCTCCGGCCAAACAAATAGCTTATTGACATGTTACGTGCCACTTGCATAGGCACACTGTAGATACTATAGGCATTGTCAAGGCTACCGATACAAGTTGAGGTCGGACAAGGCGTGGCATGGCATGATGTCAAACGTATGGCATATTGGAGATTCGAATTGAGCACAATCAATTGCAGTTAATCATCATCCAAGGTCTGATTCTGTTAGCAACTTGCCCTCCCTGACAGCAAGTCTCCGCGTGTGCGAAGAACCGGCGGAGGAACTCCAGCTCGTGCAATTTGGGATCGTGCCAGCCGTTTCCCAAAGCCTTCGACGAGTGATGCATTGGTGGTCAACTAAACCATGGCTCATAATGGTGGGTATTTGTGTGTCCTGCGTGGTGATACTTAATCATGACAAATCATGGTTGATGGTTTTTACAGCGAACTACCTGAAAACCCCACCAACCACCACTGGCGAATCCGCAAACAGAAACAACCAAATGAGGGAATACAAATAAGCATAGAAAGAAACAAACAAAGAACAGTATGGTGTTGCTCATTCTTGTTTACCGGACCAATTGAAACAAAGGTGAGGACTAAGTCTTGAACTAGAGAATCATAATAGATACTAGTATGTTTTGAAAAGCAAACGAAGCCTCTACATCCGATCGTGATTTTTTTTTGCCTTGGCCACCTTGCCAGTAGAAATAAAGTGGCACATGAATGTGCGTCCACATTCCCTTCCAACCGAACACCGTAGCTTTTTAAGCACCGCTGGTTGAACGGTCGCAGTGCCCCCGCTGAAGGACAGAGGTTGCTCTCACACACACAGCGTAGACATAGACACCCGCCGCAACAAAGAAACAAACAAACATACGTGCATACAAACAGAAAGGGGTACAAACAAAAGTATACAGTACATGTAAAGATGCATATACCCAAATACCAATTGCATAGATATTTTTTCTGTGAATATAGATGTTTCTATGTGTATTCGCATACCCCCATATGCGTACATAAGTACATGCAAATTTACATGCGTAAATAGATGTAGTATACATCCATTTAGAAACAATGCGTGGGTACAAACCTACATATATGTTTGCCTACACAACTACATTGGTGCGAACAGGCCTACTTACATATGTATACATGATTCGGTGATTATACGTACCACCTTCCATGCATGAATGCATACATACATACATACATACATCCATACATCCATACATCCATACATCCATACATCCATACATCCATACATCCAAATGTCCATACATCCATACATCCATACATCCATACATCCACACATCCATATCCATACATCCAACCGTCCATACATCAATACATCCATACATCCATACATCCATACATCCATACGTCCATACATCCATACATCCATACATCCATACGTCCATCCATCCATCCATGCATGCATGCATGCATGCATGCATACGCGTACAATTACATTACATGACATTAAATTGCATTGCATTACATGACATTAAATTGCATTGCATTACATTACATTACATTGCGTTACATTACATTACAGTACATTACATTGCATTGCATTACATTACATTACCTTGCATTACATCACATCACATTAGAATACATCACATCCATCACATACATCACATACTTCACATACATCACATACTTCACATACATCACATACATCACATACATCACATACTTCACATACATCACATACATCACATACATCACATACTTCACATACATCACATACATCACATACATCACCTACGCTACATACATCACATACATTACATACATTACATGCATTACATACATCGCATGCATTACATGCATTATATGCTTACATGCATGCATGCATGCATACATACATACCTACCTACCTACCTGCATGCATGCATGCATGCGTTGCGTGGTGTTGCATTGTATTGCATTGCATTGCATTGCCTTGCAGTACGTTGCATTACATTCCCTTGCATTTACATCACCATACCATCCCATGCCATGCCATACCATACCATACCATACGATGTCATACATGCACACACACACACATACAAACATGATATGACATGGCATTACGTGAAGTTACAAGCTACTGCTGTTGCATACATCCAAACATGTAGGTATGCATGCCTACATACCTACAAACACTCATGCCTAGGTTCTTACTTACATATGCACAAACATACAGGGCTACATAAGCAAATATGAAGAGGTGAATGCATAGGCAATACATGCGTGGACATATGCATAGTTTGGTAAGATGAATAAGAGTGGGCAGAAGATATTACAAAGACCTTTGGCTGCAGACATCATTCAGAACTGCGGACTCAGCCCGTTCTGCCTGACACCAGTTCCACCAAAGAAGGCAAAGGTCCTCGTTCTGACGTTGCATTCGCTTCACCAGATGGCACAGGGCTTGGTGTTCCGCGTCACGATCAGATCCTGCCGTTGCGGAACAGGTTGAGCACCGCACAGCATCGACCAATGTCGAGGGGATGACTTCATGAGTCATGAAGGAAATCCCCGCAGCATCCCAATAGTAACCAGTAGTAGCTGTAGCAACGGCAACAACAGCTATGTCAATTGGTCACTGCTCGATACGCTTTCACCAGCTGAGACATGTGGAGTGACCGCAAGACAAATTGCTTTGCTGCGATACCCTGATTTCGGCCGTTGTTGACCGGTCCATGAATAGCCAAACAAAATCAGCGACTGATCGATAATGGTAAATTGATGGTTGATTGTTGATTGATACTTTATTCATTGAAGTTCATGCGTGTTCAATGGTCTTGATTCTCATGATGCAACTGTGACAAACAGGTCCCCCAGGTTGTTTGACGTTGTCGATGTTGCCAAGGCACCATACAGCACTTCATGTGCTGCGGAAAAAATGTTAGGGTCGCTGTCTCCTGCAGCAGCCGAAACTTGAGGAGAACTTCGACATAGCTTGAACCACCAAGCTGGACATTGGAAAAACGACATGGGAAAACCAATGATTCCCAACCATTGTTAAGAATCATTAGCCACCAATCCACCACTGCTACAATTTCTTGAGAGAAGAGTTAAGTACTTCTCTTCGAATTGGTTCCCCAACAAATGGTTTGAGGGGCCTGCAGCTCCTTCCAGCATTCAAGGGGTTTCCTTGCCGTAGAGCCGAAGGATTCTGGAAACCTATGGAAATTAGTCCAAAGCTGTCGCAAAGTGCTGTCGTACGACTTGCAGGACCGGCTAGTGCGCGCTGGCAAGATCGAGTAATGGCGCCAATGGGTTTGGCGCGTATCAAATGTGGACAGCTTGGCATGGTGCAAATAACTCAGACTCGGGGCACGGGTAAAAAATTTGAAGCCAAGTGTGGGAGAAGAAGCATTGGCGCGTTTTTGCAGTCACTATTGTCTCATATGGCTGTGAGTCAAAGCCCCGTACCCCTGGTTCCCCTATCATTAACCATTGTTTCCCTTATTATTGTTGGTTATTATCCCCCATTATTGGTTTGTTAATATTGACCCACAGCCATATACTATCAGCTTGCCAAGCTTCTGTATTGTCTCAGCCTCAAGCTATGAGGCCCGCAGTTTGGCTGCCTGCAATCTTTTGGAGGTGCCTGGTATGATTTCAACTTGGAAAATGACCTTCCCGAAACGTAGTTTCTTGGCACCAAGCATGTGCAGGAAGGAAATGTCAGACGTGCCAAACTTCTTGGGCCAAGACTTCTTGGGCCAAGACGAAACATGACAAACGTCTTCAAACTCAAGATGGGCTTACTTTTTGGGCCGAGAGGGGTACAAACTTGCAACCTTATCAGAAACAACGGTTGCAAAATACTTGCCATTTGGGAACAAAAATGAGAAATGACATGTTTGAAACCATTTCCGGCAAAAGGTGTAGGAGCAAATGTTGTGTCCCACAATTGGAAATGTCCTGTGGCCAGGAAAAGATCACAGTGCGTTGTGGAGAGTGCGGGTCTGATCATAAGAATCTGCACTAAGAGTGCGGTTTTTTGTGCTCAAAAATCCTTCACCAACTGCCAAGGGCTTCAGCAGCTTGGCAGTTGCGATCATCAACAGCTCATTGGTTGTAATACTATTCATCTTGCAAATACTTCTGATATCATGACTGGTCCTGACATGTTTGAAATCTCCGCTGTACAGCAGAATGGTCAATTAGTTCTTGGGAAGATTCTTGGTGTGCTGAACGGAGTCGTCTTATGTCGTTTTTGGGTAGGACTTGAACTGCACCATATTGTGTCTACGATTGGAGGACCCTACAAGCAATGAAATCAGCAACTTTACCAAATAATCCCTGTTGCAACCCCTAGAATCCTTGAAATCCCCCAATTATTGGTTTGTTAATATTGACCCATAGCCTTATAATCCCCATAATCAACCCCAATAATCCACCATCAATCCTTGTAACCTTATAATCCTTGTAACCTCTAATCCCCTTATAATCCCTTGAATGAACCCCAACAATCCACCGTTGTAACCAAGGACCAGGTCCCATCTCTCGATCTCTGCGTCCTTCTGGAGACTGCCATGAGCCTTCGTGAGGCACAGGAGGTCCTCGGCCAAGCCAACGGAGCTGACCCTTGAGAATGATTGGGGTTGGCTATGGGTCAATATTAACCAACCAACTAATGGTTAATAGTAGCTGGTTAATGGTCAATAATAGGGGATGATAACTAGCAACTATAGGGGATATACCAGCTATATATGGCAATGGATCAATATTAACCAACCAATAATGGTGGTTATTACCCAACCAATATTATCCAACCAATAATGGCAATGGATCAATATGCAATATGATAAGCTGGCAAATATGAGAATGGCCAGCTGATGGTATGTGGCAATGGATCAATATTAACCAACCAATTTCATGGTGGTTATTACCCAGCCAACTCTAGGGAAAACAATGGTTGATGATAGGGGAACCAGGGGGACTAAGGGTTTTGACCCACTGCCATAATGTAAATATGTAAATATGTACATGTGTAATTTTGTACAGTCTAGTAAGTATGTACAGTCTAGTAAATATGCAAAAATGTGCAGTAAATATGTAATAGTATATAAACTGTATATACACAATTTACCAATATAGTTTATTATAGTTTCGCCGCAATAACTATAGTTTCTTTGCTGCATCGGTTCAACTAGCAGAGCGTACGTACCCCTCAATCCAGCACTCAAGTCGACCCTTTTGGGGGCAAACCAGGCACATCCAAATCTGGCAGCACCCAGCAATAGTGATGCTGCGAAGATATTCCCGGACTCTAGATCCCGGTGTTGGATGGTTGGAAACCTATGCTTCAATCCTTTCTATTCAATCTCCACAATTCCAGCTACAGTATGTAGATTGGAAGTATCTAGGCAATTGGTGTGTGAGAGCTACATAGTTCCCAAACATGGTGCTTCGAAAGCCCTGGTATCAAGAATTGACCATTTGGGGGTTGCAAAATGGTCGTGCTTCAGAAACCCAGCTTGTTGATTGCATTCTTACTGCGGAAATCGGCTCCAATCCATTTGAGAGCATCCAAAATTAGATCATCTAGAACCATCAGCAGTCACGCTGCCAAAGTCATCAGACTTGCTCAGGAAATGAGGACATGGGGTTCCTCCAGTACTTGTAGCTACATTTGAAGGTCCACAACTTTCCATTTATCGCTTAGCTAGTTCTTGACTTTCTTGACCTACATTGGGGTCTCCAAATGATCAACTACCAAGCCCAAGCATGGTTCCCTGCTAACAATGATGGCTGCCATGATGCTTCCAAGGTTTCCGTCGAAGACCTTGCCACCGCCTTTCCACCTGTCACTGGAGAAACAGCAGCGGTAGAAGTTCACACACAACCCATGGTGAGCGGCTAACCCCACGGCTTAATTTTCCAAGCGGAGCCATTGTGTTGGAGCTTCTGAATCAGCATATCCAAAAACCTCGAGCATAAATCACTGCGTGTTGCCAGCATTGTGGTAGCTTCTCTGAACCATCATATTGACATTGCAAAAGATTCTCAATCGCACTGTCTCATACTGGGGTGTAGACCTCTCAACCATCACTCATCACTAATCATTGCCAATTGTTCTCTGACCATCATTAACCATCAGGAAGCAGCATTCATAAACCATCATTAAGCATAATCAACCATCCTGAATTATCATGAACCATTCATCGACCATCAGAACCAGCGCTGGTGCCGTAGCCTTCCAGGTTCGTGAAAAGATCTGTGCTGATGGCCTGGAATGGACAGTGATCTGATCAGGCCTGGTCTAACCAATCTGTGTGCTGCAAACAAAACTGCAAACACAAGTGCAACCAACATCCATCAGCAACTTCGCAAATGTTCTCAAGTTCTGCAACTCTTCGACTGCTTGTAGCCATCAAAGGATTCTCCAGGAGTGCCGCACTTGCAACAGGATGCCCTGTAGAACAAAGTAGAGAGATCTACTATGGAATAGAATCTGGATCCCATCTGAATTTGCAGAATGACTTGTTCATTTGCAGCGACACATCACACAACATCCGGCCTTTATCCAGACCTTTCTTCGGAGCTGCCTGGCGCTTTCCCTTGCCCTTCGGCTGCAAAGCCTAAGCACATGTCGCGGGACTTCATGTTTGACCATGCTCGTCCTAGGCAGAAGACTCGCAACACCCACTTCTGCTCGTCAATCTTCGAGCCTACTAAAGACCATCTGTCTCGTCTGTCTGGCTATCTGTCCGTTCCTTGGTCAGTCCATCAGTCTGTGCCGCTGTGCTCTTGCTGGCTGTGCTCCGATACGTTTGTACTCTCTGTCGGGCTGTGCCTACCTGTATCTGTTGGCACATCCATGTGTCTTTTTGTTGGAAGCAAGCTGGTCGAAGGCAAACACGTGTCGAGTGCCTTCTGGTTCAGTCTCCAGGCACTGGTGAAGTTCGCTGCCAACCCATGCACAATCACTCGATGTTCGGGTCAGCACTGGGAAAGGCCTAAGAGATCCTACACCCTATCCCCCTTATCCAACTGGGCAACCAGGTGATCCACCACAACCAGCCATGGGAGATGTCATGTCCCAGGCCATCCCTGTGCCTGGGCTCCGGCTGCTTGGCTTCTCCTCCAAGCCATGTTCCACTGGCTGTTGGTAAACATAGTTGCTTATCAGTTACTCCATGATTAACCATCTAACTGATAACCAATGATTCTATCATAGTTGATATCCATCATTAACTGGTAACCAATGATGAACTGATATCCACTACAGCTTCTCAATGATTCTCAATGTTATCACTCAATACTTGCTTCGTGACAGTTTACAATTGATACCTGTGTGGTTCACCTTGGTGAGTGGCAATGCTGACACTGGTCAAAGCTAACAATGCTTTCTACTGGCTAGATGGTCATGGTTTCCATTGGCTAGATGGTCACATCAACGCCATGGTAGACATGGACTGGTAAAACAATAGTGGTGTGTTACCGTTTCGGCGATCGCGTCCTGGTGTGCCAGTCTTGGACAAAGCCATCCCTGGAGGCTGGTCTACTCATTGAACTCCTTTTCACCTGGCGAAGAGACGACTCTGACTCTTTGAAACTGCCAATGCTGAAGTCTTTTTTCGGAGCTCCCAGCCTTGAAAACTGTGGAGATCTTTGTGTCACGGCCTGGAATCCAAATGATCAACTTTGGGTGAATCTTCCTCTGCGAGGAGAAGGTTGCTTCGAGAAGATTTAGGGCTTTCAGCGATGGCCAGAGGTCAATATCCCCATCGTTGGCAGTTGATATCACCATTCTTATTTAATACATCTCAATGAATTGAGATCATCTCAATGAATTGAGATCATCTCAATATCAATTAGTCATCCGGAGAATCCCTGGATGCAAAAAAAGTATGGAAACGTTTAAACGACCAAACAACCATTGGAGTCCGACGACTGCAGTTCTTTGGTCTTCCCAACTGTTTTCCTGCCGTCAAACCAAATGTTTTGGGGGGACCGATTTCCAAATCAGTGTATATGATGCAAATGTACTTATAGAGGTACGAATATCTTGAACATTTGCCACCGAAGTGCGATCGGGAATCCCCAGTGGCTCTACCTCAATCGGTTGATTCTGGCCCAAGGATAAACAAAGTGTTCCCATAGCAAATGCCTTTCCCCAGTCCTGAAGACACACCAATTCGACCTGGGCGAATTTCAAAGGTGCCTGACACGAAGAATGGCGGGTTCCAAAGGCTCCGCTGTCCCATCCTGAAACACAGCGCATCACATCGCAGCACAGCGCATCCCTGCCTGGGCCTGCCAAACACTGTGGCATACGAGAATCTCATGGCTATGTGAACCCAAATCTCCAGCGGGAAGACGGTCGAGGTTTCAAAACCGCGGGTGGACCTTTCCACAAATCGGCCATGTACATCGTTGGATATACATTTTTACTACATTTTGTACATGGCCAGGTCAAAAAAGTGGGCTTGAAAAGAACTCGAGTCACAACTCGAGACCCAGTGCGGGGGCTTCCCGTTGCACTTGGTAAAAAGACCTGCCTGCAGACGAGATTGTCATGCAACTATGGTCAACTTCTCTTTGATGCGAGGATCTGAGGAGACGAAAACTCTTCCAAATGAGGTGAACTCGGCACCTGGAAATGAAAAAATGTCGCAGTTTCTGAAGGAAACTGCCAGACTATAACCACTACCACCCCCCCCGAACCCCACGGTGGCCCCAATCATGTTGCGCTGCCGCAGCCCTGCATGCTGCTGATGCCGGCGGGCGCGGCGCCACAGGCCGCACGGGTGGTGCGGGCGCGCAGCTGACAGGGCCTGGGGAGGCCACGTTGAGCAGCTCATGGATTGAGGGTAAGGTGTGGTTCATGGTGCTCCTGATGGTGAATGTGGAGGTTATATGGTGGTTATATGGTGGTTATATGGTGGCTCTATGGTGGCTCTATGGTGGTGGTTGATGATGGAGGGTAGCACGCTGAATTGTAATATAACGCGTTTGCAATGGTCAGTTACTGCAGTAGAGAATGTAACGTAGGCACTCAGGGGTAGACCGTCTTTGAACAATCCCATCTACTCAACAACAACAACAACAACAACAACAAGAAGAACAGCAGCAGCAACAACAACAACAACAACAACAGCAGCAACAACAAGAACAACAACAACAGCAACAACAGCAACAACAACAACAACAACAACAACAACAACAACAACAACAACAACAACAACAACAACAACAACAACAACAACAACAACAACAACAACAACAACAAATGAGAGCTTGCATCCAAGCGGAAATAGAATTCTGTACATTGAGCGGAAACAGAATGATATAGAATCTATGTTTAAGAGAACAGGCAAGAAATTGGAATCAAATCCCAACAAACATGGAGCGGCTGTCTCCATGAACATGGTAAATCCCAACAGCTGTGAAAATTACCTGGATTGGGAAATACTGATCATTCTATTCATGATTCCAAGGCGAGACAGAAACCAAACTGTTGCAATTCCTTCTCACATACACATGTATGTCAGTGGGTAGGTAGGTAGGTAGGTAGGTAGGTGCGTCTGAGAAACCAAATCTATATATATATATATATATGAAAAGTGTTCCTTCCCGCTTCACCCTTGTTTTCTGCCATGCTCGCCGCTCAAACGTATGTCGACTTAGTCGAAGGTGGCCACCGACTCCAGCAAGCATTCTAGCGATCCCAGCTGTGTAAAGGTCTTTTTGCAAAGGCTTTCAAAACAGCAATCGAAGAAAGAAGGTGAGCTGAATGCGGCCATCAGGGTGGCACGTGGGCTGGGCCAGATCTAGCACCAGTCACAATTTACATGCCAAGTCATGAAAAGTGTTCCTTCCCGCTTCACCCTTGTTTTCTGCCATGCTCGCCGCTCAAACGTATGTCGACTTAGTCGAAGGTGGCCACCGACTCCAGCAAGCATTCTAGCGATCCCAGCTGTGTAAAGGTCTTTTTGCAAAGGCTTTCAAAACAGCAATCGAAGAAAGAAGGTGAGCTGAATGCGGCCATCCACACATTGAAAAGGGCCGGCAGCGGTTCATGCTGCGCGCACGTAGCGCTTCACCCGCTTCACAGCAGTGTCAAGGGAGGAAGTGAGAGTAGAGGAAAGAAAAGAACTTAATCAACATTCGGCTATCTTCAGGCAGATCGATCATGGTCACTTCTGTTGATATTTCCTGCAGATAGTGCTGAAGAGTTTCTACATTCTTCAACCGCAGAACCCATAACAAGTCCATGATGGGTGTACCTAATTTGTAAAGGTACACCGTTCCACCAGCTCGCAAACATCCTGGCGTGAGGTTGAAATGTGAAGGGACGCCCAACTGGCGCAACACCGTGTTCCATCTAGTTCTGAAGGCTCCAGCAGATCCAGGGTAAAGGGCTTCGGACCCTTTCAAAGGACCAAAAACTCTGGTCAAATATCTGCAGATTTCACTTCCCCGGATTCTAGCATGCTGAGTACGTCCTAGACCCCTTCTACCAGGCTTCGGCTTGTTGATCTGCAAAAAGCAAACATCAGAACCATCCTCTCCGACATCTTGGCCTAAAACCAGGTGTTTACGCAAGGCCTTCAACACTTCTCCAGGCCTGGCACAAGCATGAAAGGTGATGAGCACAATTCCAGCAAATCTTATCCAGTTCCATTTGATAGAAAGACAAACCATAGCTTGGACCATCACCCAAGGCAGGGGCTTTCGGTGCGTCACAGGTTCTAACTCCTCCCACTTGGCGATCAAATTCCAAGCTTCCTGTATCTTCCCTTTGAAAACCGGATAAGTTCGTTGGCAGTATACAACCAGGTGTCGAAAAGCATAGAGAGCTCCTCCTTCACCATACCAATGCCGACCATAAGCTGAGAGAAACTTGCCGCAAAGTTCTGGTACAATCCATATGCTTCGACTGGTCTCATCTCCCAGGTTAGTTGAAAGCCAGCTGCAAAACTTATCCCAGTGGAACTTCCCCATAGCCACAGTCTCAGGTCGAATTAACTCAACATTGTCAAGATCATCAACGTTTTTAAACGAAACAGTCTTTCTGCGAGGTCCTGGGTTCTTTGCCTCACCTATTCGCATATGATCACATCGGCAGCTTTGAAGACCCGGAGTTCGAAGCAAAGAAAGGTCACCACACATTGCATGTGCTAGAGTGCGACAAAGCTTGTTTGGATAAGGTTCAGCAACTTTTGTCCAGGCCATCTTGTGAAATTTGGACCTGCCTCGAAGTACTAAATGAGAGTGCCCCCCTTTGCACAAATCCTTGATGCCTCTCAGTCGACAGCTTGTCAGAAAACGTGTACGTTTGCGCCACGGTGTCCCGTATCTGCAAAAGTCAGTCTTGAAAAAATATCTGCTATCTTGAGACCCCAAACGCACCCAACATCGCTGAAGCCATAGAAAGGAGGAATCAGGATTTTCCACCCAGTACAGAATGTTCAAGCTCATGCACAAGGAGATCAAGGAGGCTAGCCATTCGCTATGAGAGTTTCCATCTCGAACTTTTGCCAACATCTCGCCTTTCAACCAAGGAACTCCTTTCAAATGCTCACGGTTCCTAACAGCAGGTGTGATAGCCCTTGAAAATGAAGAGCAAATGGGAGCTGCAGAAAGACCTAAACAGGCGCCCCCTCGAAGCAGGCACTCAACGTGTCTTCGCACTTCTTTATCAAGTAGATTACACCGAGGTCCGTCCAGAATATCCAAGCAAAGAATCCATGGGGCACCCAGGCGAGAGGCTGCTCTTGCATAACCTTTCTTACCAGAGTAAAGGTCTATTAAACCAGGTTGAACAGGTGGCCACGATGAATCATGGCCGAAAATGATCAAGTCCTTTCCAAAAAAATTGAAACTTTCCCGCACATCAGAGCTAAAAAAATAGTTGGTTTCATCTGATACGACATTCTCACTTTCAACTGGAACAATTCTCTTTTTCGCAGAAGCTCTTGCGATGAGCTTTCGTTTCACTTTCCTGTGCATGGAATTGATTCGGCTTCGCTGCGGTACATCAATGGCAGCATTGACATGTGATGTGAGCTCACCCAAGCAAGGATACCCGGCTGTTTGTGTTGCTGAGAGGTTGCATTCGTACAAGAAGTCATCGATAGGCTTAGTGTCCCCATTATCAGCTGCTAACCACCAGTCTGGGAATTCAAGGTCTGCTGATCGAAGTGGCACCCCTCTTGTAAGATCATCGCATGGATTGAGAGCAGATGGAATGTAACCACCACATGAATAAGTGCCAAAACCCAAAGTATGAGGTAGGCTATGACGTAGTACTTGATTCAAGGCTTTGGATGTACTCCGTCCTTTCAAAACAGCACCCAAAGATACCTGCGAGTCACTCCCAATAGCAAACCTGCAATCCTGTTGTAGTTGACCTCCTAGCTCCTCAGCCTTCACAAAAGATTTGAGCTCACCAACATTGATATGCCTTCCCGACTTTGCACGCTTCTTCCAAAGCACACGATACTGTAGACATCTTGCAGCGGCTTCCCATACTGGATGACCTGTGTAAGCAACTTCACCTGAAGGAAGTTCATCTTCCGGCGAGAGCAATCCCTTTTCCCGTAGACACGCTTTCCACGGAGCAAGCAACCGAGTCCAAGCAGATTTTCTCAATGCATTTCGATGCAATTCTTTGCACATACCTTTGGAAACTTCCGCCGCCACAACGGCATCACCCCAGCTTGAAGAGTCCACCATAAATACAGTTTCCCCAAAAGCAGCACGCAGGTCAGTCACCGCTAAAGGACAAAGAATCACCAAGGACCACAGTTCCTCCACAAGCTCTTCAGGAAGACGAAGGACATGACGTTCATCATGGTTACCTTGCACCGCATAAATCCAATCCAAGAGAGACATGAGTCGACGCCTGTACCCAAACAGTGAGACAAAGCCACCCGCAATCACCTCCAGCAAGTTCACACTGCACACCTTCATGGACGCAACCTTCGACGTAACCCAGCACAAAGAGATGGCGCGCACAACATTTCCTCGAACCAGACCTTCGCATCCATCAACGTCAGCACCCCAAAACGAAGCCTCGGATTCCTGAGAAAAACCTTTTTCAGGATGAGCATCCAACCCAACTGCAGTATACATAGAGTGCATCCTCCGCCTTCTTGAATCTGATCTCAAACCAGTTGTAACATCTTTTGCAACTATCTCCAAAAAGATCAGGTCGTCGATGATGATCCCACTGAAAAGGTTACCCCTGGGTATCTGACCATGTAGTGTTACCAACTCTTCCGGCGAAATGGAGCCACACTGAAGTGCCAAACTGAGGTGTGAAGTCTGTGCGTATTCACATGCAGCTGAATCTCCCATTGCAAGGGTAGCTAAGCAGGCATATACATAGGGCTCGTTTGCAAGAGAGGTAGGAAAGCTGGAGAACTGTTTCGCAATCTTTATAGGTATTCGCCACTCAAGGAAATTTCTGCTTATTCGATCTTCTCCAACACGAAAAGTGTAGAAAAAATTTGACAAATCATCCCCGCTCATCAATAATTTCTGATCATCTTCCAAGTGTATTCCAAGCAATGTACAAGCTGACCCCATAGTGTATATGAACCGGTTTGGAGGAATCTGCAACATATTGGCCGGACGGCCATCTAAAATCAGACGATCGACTGAAGTGTTCTTTGCTACACAGAACAGCCCGTTGCCGAAACCCTCCTGGACAGCCCTGGCTGGACGAAAACCCAAACGACCATTCTCCTCGAGCTTCTTTAACAACGCTATCTTCTCAGTTAAAGTGGGCTTCTTCGTCGTGGCCTCCATGGGGATTGCCTGCACTTTGGTCTTGTGCAGCTGTAGCGCTAGCAGCGCTGCGGCCAACGTGCGGTGTGGGCTCAAAATTCAGGCCCTGACTCCCCGACTGTGTTCTCAAGTCACCAGGCAATGGTGACCGAGCTGACGATGAAGCGCTCAGCAAGGGAGCAGGGCCTGTTCCAGTGCCCTCCCGCATCATTGGCTGGCTTCCTCTGCTTTCTCCGCCTTGTCCGTCTTTTTGGCCTTGGACTTTCCCTTTCCTTCTCCTTTCCCTTTGCTGCCTTTGCCTTCTTGACCCGGCCCCGCTCCCGGAGCTTTGCTTTTGCTGCTCAGCTTTTTGCGAAGCTCGACATATGTGTCGACTTGTTTCAAGCGGTCTGTGAAGGCTTCCACCCATGTCTGGTTCATGAGTTTCGTTGCTGGCATTTCCATCGAATCCGGCAACACGTGCTGGCTGAAACTCGCATAAGGTGGTGGCTGCTCTAGACTGTATTCTTGAGCTAAAAGGAAATTCCCGTGATCCAGTGCTTCTTGCTCGAATTGAGCGAGCATTAAACATGCTCTCGCTCTTGCCTGGTCCACATTCTGGGAGCGTAGCGAGTCCAAGATTCCTGCCACTCCCCATGCTGCTCGAACTGTCCTTGCATAGCCACCGATCTTCGAACGGTGCTCCGCCCAGCCTCGAGCGGTGAAGGTGCTTGTTCCCACCCCCGGTTGTGTTCCCGTGAGGTGGTACTGCTCTTCCATGTTCCGCTCGATAAGTTGCCATATTCTCTCTGGATGAGAGCGGAAGGTTCGCACTAAAGCTTGGCGAACTGCTGCATGCTTTTTCCCCAGATTCGAACTGCCTTCTGCTAAACCAGCACCTCCTAAGCCCACTTCGTCTAAGTTGTCGAGGTTCATGTCGTCCTTCTTCTTGGACAGCTGGCTCACTATGGCAGTGAGCTTCACAAGGGCTTGACTCACTGCTCCGCCCTCCACGATCTCTTCTCCTCCGGCTGGCACGAGCTCTGCTTGTTCCAGTCCTTCTTCGTCCGAGTCGAAGATGTTTTCTGCTTTCGATGGACGAGGGTAATCCTCTAACTTGGAGGGGCGATTCACCAGCAACTGAGACATTCTTTCTAGTTGGTCTTGGGGAATCCCGGCTTTGAGCGCAGCAGACACTGCACTGGGGTCCAGGCCTGGGTAGTTGAAGACTCGCTCCAAGCCAGGCGGCGCTGAAGCCGCTGCTGCACTGGGCACCTTTTTCACAACCGTCTTTGGATTGGCTTTGATCGCCGGACGACGGCCCTGCACCTGAGGAGTCTCGTCCCCCATGGGTACTTCTTGTGCGCTGTGAAATCCACCATCTCCTCGAGCAGCCAAAAGTTCCTGTATGCCCGCTTGCATTGCAATGAGCTGACTTTCCATGGCGGCCACTCGATTTTCGATCGGTGTTGGATCCAGCAACTCCTTCAAGCCATACTTTTCCTGAGCAGCATCCACCATAGCTTGAGCTAGTGGAAAACATGGGTCTCCGGTTTCTCGACAGAGAAATTGGAAACTGGGCGGCACGCCCGCGTCGAAGTTGATAAACTTCTCGAATCCAGTCTTCAGCCATCCCAGCCACACTATCACAGTCGATCCTTCCAAGGGCGAATCTCGGTCTTCCGAGTTGCAGCCAGGGACACGGATGCAGGTTGGTTTTTCCAAGGCTGACGGAGGAAGCTTCCTATCTTTGACAGCTTTGGCCCAGCTGTCTCCTGAAAATGCTACCAAAACTTTGCCAGATACACAAGCAATGATTGCCACGCTGAAAGTGTCAGGGCTGTGCTCGGGAAAACAAAAGCAACCACAGATGTAGTTAGCAATCACCGCACCAGCCTCTTGCACAATGGCGTGGTATTCCAGGGAATCGTCTTCTTCTGGTTCCCCGTCCAAGCCGCCCTCCATGGCGGCCTGGGTTCACTCACGGCCAAGACAAGCCAGCTGTCGCAACAGCCAGCTGAGCCTCCCACTTTGTTGGAAACCCACAGAAGATAGAATCCCCAAAGGAATCCGAGGTTGGGGCACAGACCAATGCCTTGACCTGTGAGTAGCGATCAAACACAAGCACTGGATCGCGATGCAGCTCACCAGCGTAGGTCCGGATCACCACGTAGATCCGGTTTTGGAGGCGCACTCGGCTGCGCCCTGAATCACCACGAGGTTGCCCTGTCAAGCACCTCACAAAGAAGCGCCCCGTGGCGCGAGCGGCTGCCTCCCGCTCAGGATCACCGTGAGAACCACCTGGAGTAGTTCCGGTAGCAGAGCCCCCCACCAATTCAAACTCAGACTCCTGTGCAAGCTGACGCAGGTGTTCAACCCGCAAGGTCAGCTCAGACAGAGCCTGCTGCACCGCAGCCAATTCCTCAACGAAGTTGGCCCGATCACTCATGCAAGCACGTGGAACAGCTTGTTCTGGCCTTGCCCCAAGTTTGAAATCCGGGCACGGATATACAAAGTGACCCACTGTTTACACAGCACCACCAGTTCCACCAAGGGCCACAACAATACCCCAATAGCCAAACCAGACCAGAAATCCAATTTTGGCAGTTCCAATGCAGCAGGGCAATCACAGTCCAGTTCAAACCTGGGCGGTGTAGCAGGGAGCACAGGGATGCTCGAGGGGCCCAAATTCCAGGATTCTGTCAAGATCCAGAACAGCAGTGAACTCAATGAGCCACCAGCAGCCGACGCTACGAGCGGCCGATCGGACATCTGCTGTGAGCCAGATCTAGCACCAGTCACAATTTACATGCCAAGTCATGCGTATACATTTACATGTGTAAACATATGTATACACATATATCCTTTGTTATTGGTTCGACTATCAACACAAGTGGAGTAACATTGGTGCATAATTCCCAAGCAACAGCAAGAGGAATGTAACCAGCAAGAATCCCTAGCCATACGTTCAGGGCAATGCAGAGTTGGCATCCGATAAATTATGAACCACCCCACCAGACCTCTGGGATACCGCTCAGGGATACCGCTCCATGCAAGATGCCACAGCACCTTGATAGTATTTTTTCGATTTCTGTTTCTCTCATGTTCTCTCCTTCCCTTGGTGTTTTTACTGCACCCCCTCGGTTGCCTGGGATGTGAATGGACGTCCGTTACCAACAATATCCAACATCGTCACGTGACCACCCGTGAAGTAGCAGCACTGGGCCCCCGCCAGGTTTCGGCTCGGAAGATTTGGCATTTCGGCTCGGCAGTTTCAGTGCCTTCGAACCACGGAGGTACATCAGACTAGTCCGGGTGGCGCATGGTCATTGTGCTGCTACATGGATGACCTCCTTAGGTGACCAAACCCTCCCAAGACCTCCAGATACGCAAGCAGAAACCAACCAGCCTACCACCCACTTTTCTGCTTGTAAAGTTCGTCAAACCAAGGCTTCCTGGTCATCAATTTGGTGCACAGCTTTATGTCAAGATGACCGGCTTACATCGTGCTTGAGTTGTTCACCACACTGACGAAGCTGAATTTCAGTGTGCTACCATTCACCACTATTGACCCCTGTAAACCACCATTACTGGTCTGCTTGTTACCTCCCATCATTCGCGCGGCAGAAACTGTCACAGCGGAGGGCACCCCACTTCAAATGGCAACAACTGGGCACTGACCAACGTTCCAGCTGCGCCCCCAGCCACTGACAGTTGTTCTACTGGCGCCTGCTGGATCACAGGATCCTAATTGGCAACAAAAAGATCTCTTTCTCACGCTTGAATTCTGTCACTGTTTCCCATCATTCACCATTGGTTTCCCTATAAAATGGTTGTTCATTATCCCCTATTATGGTTGGTTAACTGCTTGACCCAGCTCGCCATATGGAGCTACCCCTCCCAAGTCTGCCATCAGCATCACAGTTTGAGAACCCCAAATTGGGTCATGCCATGTTGAACCCAAGACATTCGCCTCCGCGCGGGCCTTATTGGCTCCTGATGCCGGAGAAACGACGAAGAACGACTCGGTGGAAGTTGACCCACCGAAACGAAGGCTATCACAAGCAGAATGGCAGAGTCACACAAGCAACAGAGATCATCATGCAAAAATGACGCTAAAATTACAGCTTCAATTGAAGACAGCAACGACCAAAACAACCACCCCCAAAAAAGTTCTGGCAAAGAAAATTGGGTCAATACAAACAAGGCACGGTAAAACAATTAGAGTAAAACATGCAGTACTCTAGTCTAATTTGTTTCACTCTATTAGTCGAGTGTGTAGAATCCATACGGTCCAAGCAAAATGAAATGCAATGAGTCAATGCGAAACCCTGTGATCACCAGCCTGGCAGGTTTACAGCAAGCAACCATCATTGATCATAATCGATCAATATGGACAACAATGAACCATCAAGGACCACAACCATTAATCATCATGAAAACCTGGTTGACCACACCACCATATCCCATCATGGAAAACTTATTTGCCACAGCAATCATCAACCATTGCTAATCATCATCAAGCCATCATCAAGCACCAACCATTGCAAGCATCGTTTTACCCTTTTTGGGAGTTGTTCCCTAGAAAAGAGAGGTATACCGCGGTATACCAGTATACCTTCATCACTAACCATCACTACTAGCCATCATTACTAACCAGCACTGCCAACCATTATTACCCTAGGGAGTTGCGCTAGGGAGTTCTCACCCATGCGTTCACCAGCACTGGCCCTCCTGCAGCGGCGACCACTGCTGCTGCAGACGTCGAGAGCCGTCCAGGCTTCAGCTGGCGTAGCGAAAGTGATTGCTGGTGACGGTGAGCCATGATGATTAATGGTGATTCATGGTGATACATGCATTACATTACATTACATTACATTACATTACATTACATTACATTACATTTGATTACATTACTTTTCTTTACGATTACATGACGATTACATTGCACTACAGTACATTACTATACATTACATCACATTACGTTACGTCACATTGCATTACATCACATTGCATTACATCACATTACATTACATTACTTTTCTTTACGGTTGCATTACGATTACATTGCATTACATTACATTGCATGACTTTTCTTTACGATTACATTACGTATACATTGCATTACATTACATCACATTACATTACATTACGTTACGTTACATTACATGACATGACATTACATTACAATACATTACATACATAGAGTAGGTTGCGTTACGTTTCGTTGCGTTGCGTTTCGTTGCGTTACGTTGCGTTAGGTTGTGTTGTGCCCTGTCTCGTTGCGTTACATTGCATTTCGTGTCACTATGCTGTGCGTAGCAAACGTTATGCTATGTTGTGTTAGGGATATGCTGCGATACGATGCCCTGCAATATACTGCCATAGGATACACTGCGATACGCTGGGCTATGATACGGTACGATAAGAAACATACATTCTATACTATACATTACTTTAAAGTTGAGTGCATCGTATTATACATATATATATATGCATACACACAAACACATGCGCTAATACATGCATGCATTCATCTACGCATATGCAGATTTCTCAGCAATAACAGGTCGTACAACAAACCGCCATGTCACTTTCAAAAGCAATGCGTCTTTCCAGATGGTCCGGTCCTCGTCCGCACAACCCGAGACTTCTACATATGCTGAAGCTGCTATTGAAAGAAGTCCTTTCATTATCATTGTGCCTGATGGCATGTGGCCCTGTCAAACCCAAATCTGGCCTCTAAACATCGCCATGATTGATCATGATTCAGTGATATACTGTTATGTATATACACACACACCATTCTGGAAGACCTATCCTCTTGACCCGGTCAAATGTAAGTTGGATCATCCCCTGGTTTGACATCCGCTGCTCAATTTTGGATCCGGGAAGCAGTTACTCGTCTACTCGTTGCACATATCAAGCTGGTGGCCAAAAGCCAGTTGAGCGCTGAAGCTCCACAGTGCCTGTTCCTCTTCTTCATCCTCGCTGTCGCTGTAGGCACCCAGCAAGCTTGACATCGCCTGCAATGCGATTCCGTGGTGAAACAATCTCCATCTTGGGAGCCCAGTGTCACAATGACGATCTCAGGCTATTTTACCCGCTCATTCACAAAAAGAATGAAGATCTCATCATTTTAACTGGGATTGCTGATTGCACAAATTGGTGGGTGCTCCAAAACAACTTGGCTCATCTCTGCAAACAAAACGTTCAGCGCCCTGAATGCCACTGCAGCTGTGACACACACGCACACACACACACACCACGCCTTTGGCTTAGCATCCTCTCCCCCTGCCAAGACCCCAAGACCCAAAGTGTTCGTACCCACTGTTTGGCAAAGGCCAGTGACACAAAAATCAAACGGTTGCACTTCTTGTGGTAGTGGTTGCAAGGGAGCTCACATGCTGATCCCTTTTTCCACGTCGACCACTTGCAAAGATATGCACTGTGGAGCTTTGCAGAAAATCAACACCAAATGACGGGAACTGTACTCAGCATGTCTCTTGAAACTGGAGCAGAGCCCCGGCTCGTGATCTGGGCGAGTCTTGCGCAAACCAAACTCAGAGTACAATGCAATTGCTACTGTGGAGACAGGAATCGGGTTCAGCATGTTCAAGTTGAAAAGTGTAGAAATTTCCCAACTCGTTCAGCATTCCTCAGTGAGGAACTTCCAAAGCTTGCTGCAGGATTTGCCAACCATATCCGCAGCATAGCTTCAGCCGTGACCGATAAAACTCAGCATCTCCCCAGAGCAAGTGACAATGTGGATCAATGTGTTGTATATTCCTTATGTAATTTTCTGTGTGTATTGGTATTACAGCTATGGGGAAACAACTGCAAGAGTTTGGCATCAGCTGAAGGAAGCGCTTTGAGTGACAGCTGAGCATGTACATAACCAAAGCGCCTGCCGCCTTTGGCTGGGGAGCAGCTTGAACCTCGCGGGTTCAAGGCTGCAACTTCGGAATCGAACTTGCAACTCTTTGGGGGTAAAGGAATTGTGCACAAAAAGGTTGACTGGCGTAACCTTCAATCATCGTCGTTCTGATCAATTACCCTGGGTAATTCAAGATCACTTGTAAGAATTAAAACAATCAGCCAATCCCCCAGGCAAACTTTGACCAACCCCAGCTTTGCAGAGCGATTCGCAGTATTGGATGGAAACAGAAATCCTGAAGCCAAAGCATCACATCAAAAACATCAGGATGCCAAAACAAATTGGATGGCATAGCTTGGGGGAGACTACAGCCAAACACCGGTTTGCCCAAAGTGCAAACTCAAAAGATGACAAAATGCTACCGTTTTGTACATAAGGCATTTGTGGAGAAACGACTTATTCCCATTGGTGCAGAACTCCCCTGGTGCTGATAAACAACCATGTTCTTACTATTTTCAGGATCACTATCATTCTCCAAAAAATTCCTTAATTTCATTGCTGCGATTGCATTCTAAGTATCACTGCTACTGATGATGTCGAACAATATGCAATAGATGAGCAAAACCAGATCATCCATTGACAAGAACCAGTAACCACAAATGGCCACAACGCCATAACTCCATATGGCTGCGGGTCCCATAACCTACCCCTGGGGTAACGTCCCACAAATCATCAACCATAACGTCCAGCTACTGGGATGTTCTTTCTGAACTTTTGGGCATAAAATTCAGTGGCACCCACGGGCATGTAGCTGTTATCATGTAGCTGTTCATGTAACATGGTGTTCAAGCTACTAGCTCAACAGATTCACCAGATGATTCACCAGCTTCTAGCTTGTTGCTTGTTATCACCCAGCTTCACCAGCTTCACCAGCTTCACCAGCTCAACCCCATGTCCCCATGATTCGCAGAGACCGCACCTTCGGCTCGGGCACCACCTTTTGAGGCCTGAGACTGCCAAGTCAGCCAAGCAGGATGACCAGGCACCGTAGGGGTCTTGACAACATTAGACCTTGGAGATATTCATATAGATATATATATATATATATATATTCACATGTGTATCCTTAAATATACAAAAACGTCAAAAACAAACAAGTTGGATCAATCCATGATCCATCCCGTGAACTGGATGTTGCAATAATGGTGAATAAAAAAGAGTTGGGCAACTTGACGGTCATTGCCATCCCATAAACTTTGATGCAAGTTGAGCTTTGGAACGTTGAGCCACTGAAGGATTCTACAAGTCATCACTGGACTTGATCCAAGCCCCAGCCCTAAGCACAGAACGCGCGTTCTGGAACAGCTTTAGGCACCTGGCCAACGCCAAGGCCAACAGTGGAACTCCGTGGAAACGCAGTGAAAGTGAAAGGTTCTTTGGCTGCACAAGAGCCTCAGTCCATTCAAAGTCTTGGCACTGATTTCCCTTATTTCCAGTTCTTGTTTACATAAGTGCTCAATGATGCTTCAATACTAGGATTCATGTTCTGCCATCCATCATCTTGGTTGTTCAGTCCACCACCACATGGCAAACAGTTTGAGATCACCGAGGACGAACTGGTGATGACCAAATGGCCATTGCATCGGTTTTAGCGTTAGAGAATTCATTACACGGAGCTCACTTGCACTCCGCCTTCGCGGGGGGGCGGCGGCTGGCAGTGGAAGCTGCAGCTTTTGGGACGGGAACTGCTTTCGGCTCAGCTTTCGGCTCAGCTTTGCCTGGTAACCAAAGACTTGCAATGATCAGATGCCCAAATCTATGTTCTGCTCATCTTCACAAATATGACTGTGATAAAATTCAGTCCAAACGAAATGGGTCTTGCCACGATTTCACCTTTTAACCTCGCTATTATCACCGTTTCAAGTCATTCATCTCTGGTTGTTGCCGAGAGCCTTTGGCAGATTTCTCCTTGGTGTCTCGCAGCAATGACAAACTCAAAGAGCTCAACAGCGCCATGGCGCGGCCACAACAGTTCGTTTATTGCTACCTGTGATCGATCTTCATCCTTAGATCTGCTGTGAAAAACCTGTTTCTTGAAGAAGTTCTTAGCACTGTAATTGCACCACTGTGGTTGGATTTTCTGCCGACAAAAACTTGTGCAACGATTCAGTCCCCTCTTGGCTGCCATGAAAATTGATGCGAAGGCCAAAACATGCATAACAAAATTCAGGCAAAACTCCAGACACCGTTGCTGTCTGACTTGGTGAGATTTCAGCAAGTCGACGAACATCATCAAAACTACAACGGTGGACAACATCCAACATTGGGGAAAAAACATGTACGAAGGGTTTCAAACCAGAGTCATACCGTTCCATATCGTGCGGCCTCATGTCACGTGTCACTTCATCACTACAGTCCCCCAAGGAATGTCAAGGAATAAAATGATCCAATGCATTCTGACATTTGCGCTGGCTGAATTGCACAATACGAAAAAAAATGTCCCGGCAAGAGACACCGAACAGTGATTTTTAAGATGCACAGCAAGCAGCAGTAAAACAGCAACCACTGTTTGTTTTTAGCACACATCGGAAAGCACTCATATAAGAGCAGACCTATCCGAGCACACAAATGAGAGCACACGTGTGAGAGACCACATCTGAGGGCGCACATATGAGAGCACATACGAGCACACATATGGGAGCAGGCATATGAATGCGCAGATATGAGAACACAAATGTGAGAGCACACATATGAGACCACACATTTGAGAGCACAAATGTGAAACCACACATATCAGACCACAAATGTGACACAAATGTGAGAGCACACAATGAGAACACGCCTGCGAAAGCGCACATATGAAAGCACGGATATAAAAACCCAAATATGAGACCACTAAAGTGGAAAGCATAATAGCGAAACGCATGTGTGATAACGCATATTTGAAACCACACATGTGAGAGAACACCTATGAAAACACGAAAACACACAAAACAAACATGTGTATGCGAGCACAATCGTGAGAGCGCAAATGTGAAAGCAGACATATCAGAGCGCACATATGAAAGCGGGGATGAAACACAAAATTGAAAACACACCTATCAATATCAGACAAAACACATGACACCACACACATGAAACCACAACTATGACAGCACAAACTTGAAAACATACATATGAAGGCACACGTGTATATGTGAGAGCACACATTAAAAAACACACCTATCAGAGCACAACTACGAGAGCACAAACATGAAAACATAAATTTGAGAGCAGGCATATGAATGCGCAGATATGAGAACACAAATGTGACAGCACACATATGAAAGCACAAATATGAGGGCACAATTGCAGAACACACATGTGAGAGCACACCTGTCACGCACAAATGAAACAGCACACATATGAAAGCACACATCTGAAGGCACACAGATGTCAGAGCATGGCTACGCAAGCGCACAATGAGACCACCTCTATGAAAACATTCTTCAAAAATTTGGCAATGCTTTCCGAATAGCAAACACTACAGCACAGAGCAGGCCACAAATATGAGAGCGCAAATATAAAGGCATATACACGAAAGCACACATGTGAGAGCACACACGTGCGTGAAAGCGCACATCCGGAGCCCGCGCATGAAAACACAATTTATTCCCTGCGGCGCCGATTGGGCGCATTTCCCCGATCGCTAAATTAACCAGCGTAGAACGTCAATAGAATTGAAACATAAAGCCGTACCATTGAACGTACAACCAAACAAACCAAACCAGACAACACACCAAGCAGAAACAAACAAGGAAACAAACCACAAACCAGCCCCCAGAACAAACAACAACATCAACTAAGTTAGCAACTTGGCAAATGACACCAACTAAGCCACACGTCCGCTCTCACGCATCTCAAGTGATGACGAACCAGGCATCATCGTCCTCATCATCATCTTCTGCGTCCGACTCTTTGTGGCTGCAAACACTACAACTGCAAGAAATGTTGCTGCGGGTAGCAAACGCTGGCACCCATGTCTCTATGGCTTCGCACAGAACAGTGCTAACCACTACACTAGCACTGCTGCGGCGCTGCAACAAGAAAGCCGCTGTGATGGAACGCCTTCAGCAAAATTTGTTTGCAGCAATGTGAAGAAAACCGAAACAGCGTTTTTGTTTTCCTTTTGAGGATTGGGCCCGATCTTTCTATTTGGAGGGGAGGGGGCTTGAGGGGGGGCTTCGGGGGGGGTGAAGGGGCTTCATGAAGGAGGTCTTCAAGGCCCCCTTGAAAGGGACCTTAAGGGGGGCCCCAGTCAAAAATCATTTTGTCCGCAAAAAACGTCGATGTGAAATGTCACATGAACCAGTAAAATTGTAAAACATTTCAAGGCAGAAAAAATCGGTTCGCAAAATTTGATGTCAAATAGTTACAACAAAATTGTAATATTGATGTAATATCAAAATTTCCTGGACCACTGGTTTTGTTCGCAAAACCTAATGTCACATGCATATGAATAAATTGATCATGTTGATGAATTTTTGAAAAAATTGCGCCCCAATAGTTTTGTTCGCAAAGCTTCGTTCCCAAAATTTGATGTCAAATAGTTAAAACAAAATTACAATATGCATATAAATACTAAAATTTCCTGGCCCACTGGTTTTATTCATTAAACCCAAAATGCAATTTCGATATAGATCTTGACATTTTCTTGGCCCAATGATTTTGTTCACAAAGCCTGATGTCACATGTATTAAAATAAGTTGATGACATTGAGGAAATTGTGAAAAATTTTGTGGCCCAATAATTTTCTTTGTACAACCCAGTATCACAATTGGCATAATCACAACATTAATCAAAATGTTCTAATTTCATTTTAGTCGTAGTAACAATAATAATATTAATAAGAATAATAATAATAATAAAAATAATAATAATAATAACAATAGTAATGGAAAAAATAATAAGAATAATAATAATAATAAGAATAATAATAACAATAATAATAATAATAACAATAACAATATCAATAACAATAACAATAACAATAACAATAACAATAATAATCGTAAAAATAATAATAATAGTAATAATAATGTGATTATCATAATAACAAAAAATAATAACAATGATATTAGTAGTAGTACTAGTAATAACAATAAAAAAATAATGACAATAATAAGAATAACAATAATAATAAAATAATAACAATAATAATAATATTAAAAATTATTGTAGGAACAATATTAATAATAATAATAATAATAGCGCTAACAATAAAACAATAGTAATTGTTATTAATATATAATAATGGCAATAATAATGCCAATGTTCACAATAACGACAATGATAATATTAATACTTATCATATAAATACAAAAAATAGAACGATAATTTAATAAATAATATGATTTTTTTTTCTATTAATAATATTTACATCAATAAATACAATAATGATAATATTAACAAAAATAGATTACAAAAACAATACCGATAGAAAAGATAATAATAAGATAAATTGAAAAAACATTGAAATTTTTATTTTTAATAATAGCAATAATGGAAATAAAATATCAATAGTACCACTAATAAGAATAAAATGATATTTTTCATAAAAATGATTTTAATAACATTAATAATAAAAAAATCACAACACTCAAAATACAAGAACATAAATTACGACAGCAAAAAAATCTCACCAATCAAAACAATAAAACAAAAAATTACAAAAAATAGTCTTGCTATTGAATGTTAATACCATTGAAACATGAAAAATATGAATGACCATGAAAATAAAAAATAACAATGTTAAAATCAAAACAAAAAAAATAACGATAACAATGAAACCAATAACAACAAAAATAAAACGATAATAACATGCACATTGTTCTAAACAATAACCTTGCATCATTTCATTGCATGTGCAGAATCAGAGGTAGCTTGCTCACTTTTCGAACTTTTCATTGCGCATATTGTTCTCAGTCGGTCATTGCAAAGTTAAGTGCAGTCGAATCTGACGGACTTCAGGGTTCGAGTCGGCTCTGTCAATCCAGGCGTGTACCACGTCAGGGCATTGAGGCTTTAGATCAAAATTGGATCCAATTCCCTGACATGAGGTGCAGCCGATCATAGAGCTCAATCGCGTGAAAGCTATTTTGAGAGATATTGTCGCAAACAATAAGGGCAATTTTTTCATTGCTCTGCCAAATTTTTGCAAATCAATTTGTTGGTTAGCAGTGAAGTCAGGCTTCAAGCGGCGTGAATTTCAATAAGGTAAGGTTGTAAATTCTAAGAGACTCTTCGAACTTTTCATACTACGTTTTTTCAACCGCACACTGAACGTGTTCCCATAATGTGCTATTGTGATTAAAGATTGACTGGTGTTTGCGCCCGGCACATCACGGGGATCGTACACAGACGGTCGACACGTGAGCCAAGAGAGCGGGACGTTTCACCAAGCTAATAACGCCAGTGCCCTCTGACCTTTCGTGTGGTGTAGTGCTTGTTCTTTTGGAGGTGGTTTGTGTATTGGTTTTGTTTCTGGTTCTGCTTCCCCCTTAGTTCATGAGGTCATTGGCACTTTCTTTCTGACTTTGCAAGTGGTACATGTGACTTTTTTTTTGCTCTCCTGGATCGCCTCGGTGGCACTAAGCTGAGATCGATAAGAAGCAGTGAAACCAGGTGAAACAAAGTGAAACGTACGAAGTTCCGAAGCAAGGAAGTAACTTCTCTGCGTAATCAATATGCAAATGGGCCCAGCAAACAAGTGGTACATGTGACCAAGGCGCCGAGCCACAATGGCACAACCGCAAATAAAAAAAGGTTGTGGACTCTAAGAGACTGACAACGTTGTTCGGAGCCAAGGAGACTTTGAGATTTCAGAATGGAAAAGAAGATGAATGACCCCGTATGCTTTCTTCACAGCTCTGCGCCTTTTCGATTTGTTTTTTTGCAATTCCAACACACTTTCTCTATCTAAATAAATTGCCTCTGTGGGAGAGTAGAGTTATATTTCCCCAAAACCCAGAACGCAGGAACGCACAGGATAGCACAAGACTGGACTTGGATAGTGGGGGTCCCCTTCCTCGGGGTACCCGTGTGACCCTCAAGGGCCGCCCGATCCTGCGCGTCGTGCTTTTGATGTCTACCTCTGGATCAATGAATATACTCCTGATCTGGAAAAAATTCGAACAGATACGCCCATTGGCGTCTTGCTAGCCATCAGTCTTTTAACATCCATGCCTGGCTCTCCTTTCGACATCGACACGGCCACCAACACGATGGAAGCCGCTGGCCTCGCTGGAAACCATCACTGGTCGCGAGAGGGATGGGGTCCTCAAGGCAGGCCAGTAACAGGGGGAGGTGGACCCGTGAGGGTCCGGGGGACGTTAAAGATGGTATAGCGCACGGGGAGCTGCTGAAGGCCCCACGTCCTTACGAACCGTGATTTAACACGGTACCTTGGTACCCCCTAGTCGGCGTGTGTTGACATGTTGGGTAGCTCCTCATGTCACACCCTCGTTTGTGTTTGCGCACATCCTTGGGTGATCGTGCGGTCTCCGATGCGTCGGACGCCGATCGGTGCACACGTGGTACGGGATCACAAGTCCCACCTTAACCTGTGTCTAGGTTAGCTACAACCTTTGATGACATGGGTGAACAGGCAAGGACGGTGAACCTCTTAGGGGAAACCCGAGGAGGGGTCGGTGGGGCAACCCACTGGCTAACGGTCAAGGGTCATACGGGGTAGCTAAGCTTCGTGTGGGTCAGACCGTCGGTTCCTCCCTAACAGTGTTAGGGTCCTGTCGCGAGACAGGTATGTCCTCTTGGGACATATGGGATCACTAGAAACTGGGTCACCGTTCGGTCACTCTCGTCCTTTGGGGAGAGTGGCTCAATGTACAGTCCTACCACAGTAAGGGTCATCTGCGGGTGATTCGAGCTGTGCTCTGTTGGGACCGGGGTCACTGAAAAGGTGACTTAGACTTACCACTCCTTTCTTGGTTTGTCTTCTCCATCGGTGGTAACATCGATGGAGTCCGGGAACCCTCGGGGGCATCACGGGTTGATCTTATTGAGGTTTGGTGGTGAACATCTTGGGTGAAATGAATGGGTTCCGTCTCCACGTCCACCTGGGGCAACCGGTTTTTGCTGGTTGTTCTTGGTGGAAATGAATGGTTTCGGTCTCCACGTCACTCGGTGTGTGGATCCTCCTTCCTTGATTGATCTAGGGCCCGTGGTGTGGGCAGGTGACGCCCCAGGCTGCGCCCGGTGGTTGGCTTTGTTGAGAGATTGAGCAGGGCTCTCTCTCCATTGCCTAGTGGCACCACCGGGAGGCCGAAGTCACTGGAGCCCTAATTTTACCAAC
>VSDK01001637.1:272117-298721 GCA_009767595.1 Symbiodinium kawagutii | reverse complement strand
ATGATGATGATGATGACGATGATGATGATGATGACGACGACGATGATGATGATGATGATGATGAATCCTCATCATCATCATCAACAACAACATCATCATGCATGTATCATCAGCATGATCATTATGATCGTCACCGCCCGCGGCCATTGCTTAACATGCTCGCAACGAAATGATCGGATGGTTTGCACACAAAAATCATGTAGCCTAGCAGTGCCCATAACCAAGTGACTTAGGACATGCTAGACAGCTCGAAAACCATGTGTAGCCCTGCACTTGGAGCCATGCCCCCCCTTTCCGCCATTGGTTCCTAGCCCGGCACCAACACAACTGGAGCCGTGCCACCTGGCCTTCTTTTTGAGCCTAGCCATCCGCCTTCGAACCAAGAACCTGGGCGATTGGTGGCCTAGAAAGAAGCCAACAGGCAGTAGAACTCTTCACCGAGGGTTGATCCAGGTGCATCCAGGTGCTGCAGTATGTGATTCAAAGCTATGGCAATGTAGGAATTCAAAGAAGCTCAAAGCTGGAAACAGCCCGCAGCCCCTGTTCTCGGGAACATTTTTCCCCCACTTGCGAGTCATGGCATCCTGCACCAAATTTTGCAACTCCTGAGCAGGTCAGGCGTCAGCCGTCAACATTTCGCATCGGGGATTCAAGGCTTAGTGAGTCAATGATCATTTTTGGGAAGCAGCAGGATCCGCATACCAAATCTAGCTGGTTGCCCGCAAATTCTTTGTGATGAAACCAAACGATTTTGATGCGTGAAAGGTTGGAATATCGATGACATTGTCGGTCTAGGCAAGGCAGTACTGCTGAAGCCTCGAGTAATTTTTGGAAGCCGAACCTCAGTTGAACCTGCAAATCGTCATTTCTCATTCGGTAGTTTCTCAAAATAGGGGTACCCCCAAATCATCCTGTTTTAACCATGTTGAGTAATAAACTAACCATTTTGGGGTCCCCTGTCTTGAGAAACCACCATGTTCCTTTCCAGGGTGACGTTCAATCGCCAAGTCCAAGGGTCAGCTCTGGCCAGCCGGGGACCGATGGGGAACGAAGGGACCGGGGCAGGTCGTGAGTTCACCCCGCCTCCAAGAGCGGCCCCAAAGGCTGCGGAGAACGACACTGATTCACAGTCATCTCGAAGGTCCAAGCCTCGAGCGGTTGGAGTTAGATATGGCGAGCTGGGTCAAGCAGTTAACCAATTTCATGGGGGGATAGTAACTAATAATAATAGGGAAAACAATGGTTAATGATAGGGGAACCAGGGGTGTATATATATATTTTTTAACAACAATGGTTAAGTAGCTGGTGAATGGTTGATAATAGGGGATAACACTCAACAATACTAGGGGATATACCAAGTATATGGCCATGGGTCAATATTGATCAACCAACTAATGGGGGATAATAGCCAACAATTTCATAGGGAAAACAATGGTAAGTGATAGGGGAAGCAGGGGTACAGGGTGAACTGACCCACTGCCATATGATTCGAATCGTGGCTTGGTATGGTTGAATGAGTTGAGTTGGTCATAACAGACTTCTGAGTGGGGGGCCCTTTGAACCCTCAAACTATCCGAAGTTGTGGTTGGTATATCACGGGGGCCGTGATGGAGGGGTTAAAAATGTAACTTACATTTTTGGACAGCTCAAAATGCAGGTTTCAGGATCTCCAGGATTTTCACCAGAATTGATCCCCCTACTCTATCCACCACGTAGCATCAACATTTTTGGGGGGGTCGGGGAAAAGTGATGGTAAGTTACATTTTTGACACCCCCCAAAACCATACCCTAAGTCGGTCGTGATGTACTTTAATAAACACTGATAAGGGATGACTTGGGAGTACCCCTGTTTTGAGAAACACCCATTCAACCACACCATGATGAATCATGTTTCGTGCTTCGTCGTTGATGGTATGGTTTATGGTATGGTTTATCATTGTAAATGCCTTGGAATTGATGGGAATGGGGCGTCGGCTTCAGAGCCATGGGGGGGCCCTGGGTGGCAAGGTTTGATGCCTTCACTGGGCTGCTGACATTGGCACTCATCCGGGAACTTCGCCTGGAGAATTCGTGGTCACAAGTTGATGTGCATGGGGTAGTTCGCTAACATTCCCAGGCTACCATGGGCTTTCATGTCACCAAGGGTTCATTTAGCGGATGCAGGTCGTTTGAAGAGCTCGGATTGATCCTTGTTGCTTGTTTGCTATTGCTATCGTGGATAACCCATGTAACATCATAAACATTGCTACTGTATTGCTATTGTGAATCTTGATACTCTTATGATGCTTATTGGATGCAATTGGCATTTGCTATTTCCTACTAATAAACATACTATCATGACCATGATGTGACTATTGCAAATGATGGATATCAGCCATTGCCATTTGTATCCCAGGAGCAATGAAGCAGGTGTTTGCCATCTTCACTGATAGTAGGGCCCAAATGTACCTAATGGTAGCTTCCAAATGCAGAGGTAAGGAGGAAAACTCTGAACTTTATTGTACGATGGTGCCCCTAGTTGGGGCGAATCCATTGATAAAACGCGTGGTCTTTGGTGGTTTTCACTGTCAAGGGGTCGAGGGAAAGGGAATATGTACACGTGCACATATATACATTTATATATATATATATAGAGATTTAGATCTATTTATCTATTTGTTTATCTATTTGTGTTTCTGTCTGTATTTATGTTTGTATTTATATCCGTCTGGATATCTGTATTTATATCTGTATCTTTATATGTATCTTTTGTCATCTCATCTATACTTGACATTAAAAAGGTGACACCAATTCTACCACCTCCATGACCCTACTGCCATATGAGGACACTATCAGCTGTACTCAGTGTATCTCTGCCTGAGGTTAGGGAAGCTCTCCCCTCAAGTCTTGAAGCCAAACAGTAGCTGGTGCTCAGGCCGATGTTCCCTACCCAACACTGATGGTTTGCGAATTGTTAAAGCAACTAGACATGGTCGAATAGTAATTTTGTGTCTATAGGAATATACATATATATTATATGTATATGTGGGTATATGCTGATCTCTGAATATATGTGTATATATATATATGTGTTTATTTATATGTAAATATAAAAATAAATATACATATATATGTATGTATGTTTATGCATATGTATACTCAAATACATATACATATACATATATATATGTATATATACATATGTTTATATATCATAAATGTGTAGGGGATTGTCTCAAAGTTGGTTTTCATATTAAAAGTTCCAATGTTTTGGATAGTTGGGGGGGTACATCCATGAATGGACACAGCTGAGGGCACCCCAAGTCATGCATGGCTACCTTGGTTTCAGCTTGGTACCGCCTCGGGGTAGCACCACCAGCTCAACCAGCCCAAGGGCTGATGATTTTCGGGGACTGAGTTCGCCAGTGGCCACCAAGGAAGAAAACTCACCATCGTAGACCAGTGATGTTTTTAGCAGTGCCACTTCCGCAAAATTTTGGCCCAAGTATTAAGGTACTTTGGCCCAAGTATTTGCCACTCAGCAGACTTCACTCTAAGGTCTAACTCCGTCTTAAAAAAGCCGCCAGTGCCAAAATTTGGCCCGGCCAAGGAACATCTCTGAGAGCAAAAGAAGTAGCTGCTGCCACATCTGCATCTTCTCGCAAGCAGCCATGGTGACTTTAAAGCCTCAGTTCCACCAATGTGGCGTCCGACATGCCATGCGCAGACCATGTCAATCGAAATCGATGATGTAAATTCCCCAAACATGCCAAACCAAAATCAGATTGAACAGTGTCAGAAGTTTTTCCCAAAGCATCACCCTCTCCATCAATACGGCACAGTCCGGTCTAGATCCTTACATGTGAGGGGCTTAGGGAAAGGTATTGCAGCTCATGTCTGCGGAAGAGAACACTCAAAAACCCTCAGGGGCTTCAGGGTGAGACATGCTCGCGGTAACTCAACTCTGACGCGGTGCTCAGTGCATATTTGGAAATCGTTCGACTGAAAAACTGTTGCCAAATTGCTCAAGATCTCTGCCTTTGAAATCAAAACTCGTTTGCACAAAACGCCTGAGCGTTCACAACTCGCCACTCAAATCCAAAATCGTAGCTGGTGTCCGCATGTGAACTGATGGCAAATGTCGTGTCAGGATGATGTGCAAAGTCGAGAAATGACATGCATCGGTTTTGCAAAGCCTAAAATCAGTTGGATGCGAGCAGGGAAGTGTCCCTTGCAATGCGTCTCCATACTCAAGGGTAGACAAAATGAAAAGGCAGTCAAGTTTAAAAACAGAGGGAACCATTCAATCTTGAGCAGTTATCAGCCAGTACTGGCAACCATTGTAATACCCTTATCATACCAGTTAGCAGCATCATTGACCATTATCACACTGTTCACATACCGAATATCAACCGTGTTGTTGACCACTATTGCCAATCAATCAATCGCTATTACAGCATACCAGCTATCAACCATAACTTTGTTCTTATAGATCCCTTGCAAAAACTTTAATGTTTGGTGGATACCTGGTAAATCCATCTAATCCCAAAAACAACTGAAATTCTTAGTCAGTGGCTGTAAGCCACCTGGACAAGCATTCTTTACTCACTAAATCAACCATCATTTGTTGATTAACTGATTAACTATTAACCAACCAGAGATTCCCGAGTATTCAACCATTAAATCAACCATTCATCAACCATCAAATCTACCATTCACTCCTAGCCATGCATAGTTCACCGTTACCCTTCAAGCAGCTCTCGCCTTTTGCCAAGTAGCTGAGTTCGTCATGTGGCATCTCTGTGAGCAGCTGTAGAGCTTCAGTCCACCTGACGGGCCAGGCATCTGCTGACATGTCTCAGTACATGTCTGCCCGGCCAACTACGGCTGTGTCATGGACATCACCGTGGAAATCGCCGGGAATGAACTATACTCGAATGCTACTGGAATCATAGCATAATACTGGATTACTATATGCTACTAGATTACTATACTAGAATCGTAGTGTCAGACATACTATGAGATGATTCACATCAGTGGGACATGTTCCCACTTTCAGTCCTTGGATGCAAAAAGTTTCGCGCACTGCTCCCCAACAGCAAAACCCATGGAGCAACGACAAAATCATTTTGATATTCCCGTCTATCAGTTTGTGCTGGTGGACGTCTTGACCACCTAAATGAACAAGCTCCATAGATTACAGTAGATAGTGTTTGACCCTGCTCGATGGAACAAGGCAGAGGTCTCAGCTACAAACGTGTCACATCTTGCACTGGGTGACACACAATTCCCACACCCGATGTCATCATATAACCCATTGCGCAGCACTTCCATGATTGAGATGGTAACTGGCCAGAAGCAAATATCAGCCAAGAAGAATAGATGACCATGACTAATTGTATAGACTCTTCCATCTCTTTCAGGCTTTCACCAAAGCCGTATGCTTATTCAGAGATATGATGGCGTTGAACATGCATCCAATTACATCTGTACTATTGTAGTTCATATGTGGATATATGTATATCAGGATAGAAATAGGACGACATGATATGATACCCTACTCATAATATAACATAGTATGATGTAATGAAACACTTAATACAATATGATATGATATAACTAATGTACTTAAAACATGGTGGTTTCTCACGATAGGGGGGCCGCCAAATCATCGTTTCTAAACCATTCATATATACACTAATTATATACTATGAACCAACCATTTTTCGGGATTCCCTCTTTTGAGAAACCCCCGCATGGCCACCTCCAACCTCAATTGATGATTCACTACTGAACTCCACCACCTGGTGGTTTCTTACACCACCAAATCATCCTTCATACGAGTCGTTTATAGCAATAAACCAACCGTTTCCGGGGTAGCAATGAAAATCACTATAGCACTAATGCAATAAATCTAATATAGTAGTTTTACAGTAACAAAACTGGTACCAATGATTATCATAGCAATAATCAACAATAAAAATAGTAACAATAATTAGGAAGTATTATTATTATCATTATATCCTGTATTAATAATAGTAATGATGATATAACAGTTTGATTGTAATAAATATGGTAACTAGAATAGCAATAACTATTATCTATTAGCACCCTATAATAATTACCATATCTATCGCTATAAAACTACTATATTAGATTTATTGTAGCAATTATTACATAGTAATGAACATAGTAATAATAATCAGGAAGTATTACTATCATTATAGTATACTGTATTAATGTAATAATAATCCTAACATAGCAGCTTTATCATTACCACTATTGAAAATAATCGTAAAAACAATAAATGGCTGTGGGTCAAAACCCTGTACCCCTGGTTCCCCTATCATTAACCATTGTTTTCCTTTATTATTGGTTGGTCATTATAAGCCATTATTGGCTGGCTAATATTGACCCATAGCCATATATAGCTGGATGTAGCTGGTATATCCCCTATTATTGTTGGTTGTTATCTCCTATTATTAACCATTAACCCTTGGCTGGTTGATTAATATTGACCCATGGCCATATACTTGGTATATCCCCTAGTATTGTTGCTTGCTATCCCCTATTATCAACCATTCACCAGCTACTTAACCATTGTTGTTAAAAACAACCTATTTTTATACCCTTGGTTCCCCTATCATTAATTTACTATCAATATATAACCAATTTAAAACTACTGTAGTTTTATTATTACCAGTATTGAAAATAATCATAACAACAATAAACCATTAGCCATTAACCAGCCACTATTAACCATTGGTTGCAGCAAAAACTTCCTTCCTAACCGAAGCACCGAACCTCACCTTGAGCACTTCGAGCCGCACACGTCGATGGCCACGTTGCAGCTGATCACATCTCCCAGCAATCGGCACCTGCCGGGCGACCAGTGCTGCTGAGTCGACCCACCGGTGAGCCAAGACCTGTGACCCGCGAAAACCAACATCTATGGTTTAAGCTGCTAGAAATTTATGGTTTAAGATGCTTGAAACTGGTAAAATTCGCTCAAAACCTAGATGTGAAGTGGACCAGCCTTTGTTGTTTTGTCCGAAAATAGGCTGGTTCAACCCACGACAAATTGTTTGAAACTGAAAACTGGAGCATTTTTTGTATTTAAACCTGATGCAAGTATGATTAAACAATACATGATCATATACAGAAAGAGAGAGAGAGAGAGAATCTAGCGTGTCCCTGAAAAAAGATGCGTGAATTCTCGGGGATTATGATGGTTATCACCAGTATTTCACACTATCTGGCATTGCATCCGTCATCGATCAGGGCTCGTATCAATACCCGCCTGCAAATATTCAAATCTGGACTTATTGGGCTGAATAATGTTCAGATTCAACTAGGTTTGTACAAATAATGATTTATCTGAGAAATATATATACATACATATATATATATATTTGTAGTTACATACTGTGCATGTATATGTATATGTATAATTTGAAATATGTAGAATGATATAATTTGATATCCTGCAAAAAGTCTTGTCATCATCGCTTCTCAGACAGAATTGATGTGGCTTCAGGGCCTGTGCGCGAATGATACCAGCACAACTCATCATTTTTGGACCATATAAAACCATGTAAAGCATCATAAGGCATTATAAAGCCATATAAAGCCATATAAAAACATAAAAAGCAGTATAAAGCCATATAAATTCATAAAACATTATAAAACCAACGATCGTCACATCCATCTACATGCTGGCAAGCTTCATGTTGGTAAGCTTCTACAAGTTTCATAAAGCACACACCAAGATGATCCAACCATCTCCATTTCCATCTTGGATCATCTTGCTGTAAGCTTCATGGAACGACGTGAGTCGGGCAGGACCCCATCCATCGCCTGACCTTGGCATCTCCCTCAACATTTGCAGCTCATGGCACCAGTCACTGGCACGCGCACTGGCAGCCATGGCAGCATTGTAGGTCACCAGCTCCCCCTGATCAGGAATGGTTGAGGATGCTTGAGGATGGTGAGTTCTACATACGGAATGGTTGACTATGAGTATTGATTCGAGTTATATGAATGGTTGATGTGTGGCCACGAATTGTAAGCAGTCTTGGCTATCTTCATTCTCTGGGTAGTTAGCTGAAGCATGCTGAAGCTAGTGCACAGAGTTGGTGTTGCACCAGGCCGCCACAAAAATAAATCAACGCAACGCGCCATAACCCTTGGTGGCGTTCACCATTAGCTGATTATTGGAAGCCCCACCATCAATTCATCATACTATGAAAGATAGCCATGGGCAGCCATCACTTTGAAAATGATCAGTCGCAATGCGCGTTGACATAAGCATGATGAACCATCATTGACAATCATCGACCATAGCCGAAATCATTGTGGACGTTTTGCGTCACCATCATTCACCATGCTGAACAAGAATGAACCATACATTGAGCCAATAATGATCACCAGCACACTTTAGGCATGAATCACCACTATCAGCCCCAATCAACACCATGATCATCGATGATTAGCCACTGTGAACCATGATCCACAACACCTTTGCGACATGCTTACCACACATTGACCTCAGCACATCACAGCTTAACCATCGCCGACCATTTGGTGGCTTCTCAAGATAGGTGACCCCCCAAAACATCCTTATATTCACCATTTGTAGTAATAAACCATCCATTTTCAGGGGTTCCTTACTTTGAGAAGCCTCCACTTGTTTGTAACACATGGCTTTAACGATGAATTCCATTATCATCCCACTATTGTATGAATTCAATCATTTTCCCCCATTATTTTCCATTATAATCCCGTATTGTTGGTGACTTTCCCCCTAAAAAACCTCTAAGGACCACCACTTCAGTTCCATTCACCGCTCAGTCGTCGCTGCCTGCGCTGCCGTACATCCGATTCGCATCGACTGCTGCCAAGCGGTGGCCTGGAGCAACGGAAAGACACGCCACGGTTGTGGTTAAGCAATGGTAAATTGCTTGGTGGTTGAACAACCCATGGTTAATGGTTATGGTTAACTAGTGGTTAATGATAATGGTTCATGATGGTTGGTGGTTGAACAACCCATAGTGAATAACTGGTTGGTGGTTATTCATGCTTAACAGTGGTTAATGATAATGGTTAATCATGGTTGATAATGGCGTTGTATTTGGTATGGTTAATAATGATCATTGTCTGGTGGTTGAACCACCCCTTTGAAATATAGTAGTCAACCAACCAATTGTTAACAATCACCAGGGAAAATAAAAATGTTTGAAACCACCAACCAGTAAACTAACGTGGCTGACTAGAAAATCCACTATGTCAATGGATGATTTCCCAGGGTTTTCCGTTGCCAAAATGGTGGATTTTTCATGGCCATGTGAGTTCACCAGAGGGTAACCAAGGGTTTGTTAAAGATCAATTCATGGTTGATTGATGGTTTAAGTGTTGGTTGAATTAATGGTTAAATTGATGGTTCATGATGAGATGGTTCACTTGATGGTGAATTGATGACTAACGATTCGTTCATAATTTCATAGCTACTATAAATCATTAACCACCTAGAACCGTCGTTGCAGATCCTTCCTCGACACAGGTCGGGCTGGTGGATGTTCAACTGCTAAAACGTCATTGATCCACCATGGTTTGGGCAACCGAAGAAGCGGGGTTGGGGGGGAAGCCGGGTTGGGGGCATGATTCAGGGCAAAAGCCCTGGAGCCACCGTAGATCCACCGCCGCCTGGCGCACAGGCTGGCGTCTGCATGTGGAATCGCAACTTGTTTGTAGCGGACTCAGTGGACATATGTCAATTGCGTGTTTCCGTTCTCATAATCAAGCTGAATTGCTCGGAGCAAATGCCGACAAGATCTGCAATATCTATCATGTGCTTCTGGAAAGAATTGAAAGTCTTGCTAAAAGAAAGCAATATTGAATTGAAGGGCTGAAGGAAAGGCTACACATACGATGTGGATTGTCTGGAGAAAACGACGTGTGTCTTGGCAATGCGCCGAAAAGAAATCACTGCAACTTTCACATGGAATTGGGGAAACCCTGTGTTGCTGGATTTGCTTTTTTCACCCCGGCAGCCGTTCGGCTGAACCCCCTGTATACACTTCAGAAGCTGCACGTGCAGCAACGGCAGCGCCTGATGGCACGTAAGGCCAGCTCTGCTTCAAACAGTTTGGTCAGTAAGTCCTTTTTGTACTGACTCCCTTCAAAAAACTCGAGACGTTCTAACAGCCGGTCGTAGCCAGCAATTTTTTCAAATTGCTCAGGTGTGAGTCTGTATCGCTTCTGATTCGCTCGGTTTTTTTCATACCTCGAACGTGTTTCAAAGACAGAAACCTTCAAAAGAATTGTAAATTCAGAGACCCTGAGAACGATGTCAACCAGTAATAAAAATATATAGGACCGAAATTCTATGTCTAGGGATGAATAAAAGAGTTGAGATCCGGGCTGAAACCACGTAGAAGATGTAAAAAAACCAGAGAAGGAGCTTGAGCATCGAAGCAAGAAAAGGAGCGGAGATATTGCGTTTGATGGCGCTATGATCTACAACGCATGAAAAGGAAATGCTTCAGGAGATTTCTGAACAAAATGTGGCGGTAGTTTGGCCACACTTGAACCATGTATGTCCCTGCTGCTGTGCTGTTATGTTCTGGTCAAAACAACAAATGTATTGAATGTTTACCGCCTGGTGAAAAAAAAGCTCTGGGAAATCGAGCGGCTCTCGGTCTTTCTCTTTGCACCGCCGCTTCTTTTGAGGTGGCTCTTCGACGGCACGCTTCATGGCCATCGGGCAAGTAGCAGGGACAAAGCACGTGACCGGAGTACTGCCCTCTTAAGAAAATTTGGGCCCCAAAAAAGAGAAGTAACTCACTGACCATGGACATGCACTTGGCTCATGCACAATTTGTGGAAAGGAAATCATTTGAAAAGGCTGTTAATTTCTCACGGTCAAATCAGAAGGACCTGTCAAGGCGAAGCTAAAATTCTCTCCATTCTGTTCAAATTGCCAGAGGGAAGCTGAATTCGAGAGAAGCATGGAGAAAGAGAGAGGGAACTATTGAAGCAGAAAGCAGCCGATTCAGAACGCATACCTATAGGGAAATGATGGCTCTATAGACAAAATATACCCATACAGCAATCCACTCACACCAGCAACATGTGTTTCTCGAGCCGGTGCGGCACGTCGGTCTCGGACTCTACAGCAGGATCACTTTGAGCGATCCAGCTCTCCAAGCGTCTTTCCAACTGCAGGCGGCATCTCGCCGGCACCGTGTTGCAGACTCCACTGCCACACTTGACGGATTGCGGCAGCAGCTGTTTTGTCTAGCTCCAACTGCGGTCCAGGAAGTGGATTTGCTTCCATTTCGGTACGACAGCCTCTGAAATCATCTGCATATGCTCGGGCTCCAGCGGGCAAGGGCTTTTGAAGGGCATCATTCGCAGACGTACTGCGCCGCGCATAAATGCGCACTTGTTGCTTCAAAGCTTCTGCTTCTGCTTGCTCCTTTTTCTTTCTGATCTTCTCGGTCTCTTTGTCTGGAGGATATAATTTCAATGTCTTGGCAAAGGACTGCTTGGCTCTGTGCGCAACTGTGTCAGCGGCTCTCCGAGAGGTTTGGTCGGATGTCAAGATGTCGAAGACCTGCTGAGGAGATAGGGAGATGGGACCGGCGAGGAAATGCTGCATGTTCAGGCGTTGGTGCAACATGCTTCGACCGACATTTCTTGACAATGACACCAAGCCTGTGCGCAAACTCCAGGATCTGGTTGCGTAGGACTGCCTCATAAATGATGGCAAAAAATGAAGTGCTTTCTTCTGTCTAGTTGGCAACTCAGCAACGCAATATATCTGTCTGAGCAGATCTGAGACCCCGGCCCCATTCAAGCGCGATCATCTCTGGCGAAGACTCCCGGGTCCCGGGCACCTCCCCGGGACCCGGATTTAAGGTTTAGCTGACAACGGGAGCTGGGTGAGAGTTGAACCGGCCAGAGAACCTGGATTAAATTTTCGTCAACCATGGGACTTAGATTTAAGGTTTTGCCACTTCCGGGACCCCAGATTAGGGTTGGTTTAGCCGGGGCCCGGGATTCAACCACGGGGCCCGGACTCCAACACGGGGCCCGGATTAGGGTTTAGCCAACCACGGGGCCCGGATTTAGGGTTTAGCCAACCACGGGACCCGGATTTAGGATTTAGCCAACCACAGGACTTGGATTTGAATCTAATTGTATGCGGTATCCAGAATGATTGTTAAAGTTCTGCGTCCAGCCATAACCTTCACAGTAAGTAAAACTGTCCGAGAGATCACATCCGAACTCGCTTCACAAATCAGACAAACACAAATAATCAAACAAACAATGCTCTTACAATCTGGGCAAATGATTGTCTGTCAGCGTAATGCCAGGGACAATGAAAACGAACATGTTTCTCTGTAAAACTGCAACGCTAACATTGCAGCAAACCTGCGCTGCAGAGATTCTCACAAACTTGGTCAAAATCTACCCTGGACCCAGCTCATGCTGGGAACCAGCTAGTTTGGTTCTCTGAATGGTTGCCCTTAACTGCACGTTAGCAGTTCCCACAACGCTAGTCATTGAATTGGATCAGTTTCCAACAGGGTTGCTAAGGTGGATCTTCCAACTGTGATGGTAGGTGGAAACAGGTGTACAACGTTACTATAGCAGTTCTGATGGTTGGATTCAGTAGTTTGCAGTTTTGGAGGGGCTAAGCTTAGCCAAAGATGGTAATGAATGATAGTGGCTCGTAACGCCTTGTTAGAGTCAAGTGATCGTGATCGAAAATGGTTTGCTAGAACCAGCTAATGATTGTTGATCATGGTGAATTGGGAAGACAATGACCAAAAAAAGCAGCAAACATGGACTTGTTGCCATGGCGCCAGTCTGACAAATCCCAAGATGTGGGTAAGCCTGATCGCCCTGAGGTACAAAGTACCCACGTTTATGATGAATGACATGACCAGCTACTGACCCGAAGTTTGTGGCGTTGCCATGGTGCAGTCATCCCAGTAGTTGCCCGGCCTCGCTGTCGTTCTGAAAAATTGGATCGAAGGCACCCAAATGTGCGGTGAATACCCAACTCAGATGGATTATGATCGGTTGGTTAGTCAGTTAATTATGATATTATGTTCTCACTCAACTGGTCAACTGACCAACTCACAGATTCAGACCGGTTGCTAACTGCCCAAAAGCCGATCAAGTGGCACCCATCACCACCTGATCACCACCCTCCAGGGAGGCGCTCCGGGTCTCCTTCTCGCAGCCCAGCATGACGCTGGAGCGACTGGCGGAGTTGGCTTCCAGCCGCTTCCGCGACAGCGAACCTGAAGCAGCAGGGGAGGCACGGACGATGCAACTGGCGAAGATCAAAGGAATCAGTGGCATAGAAATATCTTATGGCTTCTTCAAACCGGGGGACCCCCAAATCATCCACTATTGACCATCTATAATAGTAAAGCAACCATTTTGAGGTCCCCTATTAACCATCCTTAATATCAACCATTAATAGCAATGAACCAACCATTTTTGGGGGTTCCCTATGGCTTCAGAAACCACCAGATGGCATTTGGTGATCCTGGAATGGCATTCATGGTAGAACGGTCAATCTCCAAGGATCTCCAAGGACAGCAGGTGATCCTTGTAGATCCAGCTTTCAGTAAACCACCATCCGTCCATCAGTTGCTGACCATAAATAGCTGCTGTGATTTACCATGAACATATAGGGAGTCTATCAATATGGATCCCAAATAAATAAATACATACAGATGTGTATATACATATATCTATATAGTGTTATCGTGGAGCAAATAGTTTCAAGAATTTGGAAAATGTCGGGTATTCTATCTACTCAGGATCACTCAACCGTGGAATCCTAAAACAAAAACGGCCACAATAATCCCTGCTGCTACTACTACTGCTGCTGCTGTTGCTGCTGCTGCTGTACCTCTACTATGACCATGACTAGAAGTAGAACTCTTGCTCATTGGATGACGTTCCCCATCTAGTCCCTCAGTGCTGGTTGTGCTTATCCGGTTATACCCCCAACAACCATATTTATGTAAATATATACATATGTATGTATACAGTATACAGAACTAGGAGATTGGCATAAGAACCCACCTTTGAAATGGGCAAGTCCGTAGATCTTCGACCATTGCGGTCCACAACCAGCCGTGTCTTCCGAGTTGCTGAAGAGCTCTAGGAGGAAGCCCCAGTCGCTCTGCTCGCGAGTCAGAAGGCTGTTGTACGCAACCAGATCCGCTTGAACTCGTTGGCCCAGGGCACTCCTCAAGAGCAGATATCACTTGGCTTGAGAGCTGAACATCAGATATATCTTGGGAATGTCTTGGGATGCTTGGGGGCTAAGATTCAGAGGACGCAGTGATCAGCGGGGTATAAGACAAGCATCAGAGCTCCATTTTGCACCATCCTCCCATGCCTGTTGATCGTCATAGTGTCAAAATCCCTGCTGATGTCGTGACTATGATGCTGTTGATGAGGCAGCAATTTCAGATGCTGGTACTTAGTGATGATGCATGGTTGATGGTACTTGTCACAAATGATCAGTGGCAGCCATTTGTCATGGTGAAAGTGGCTGACAATGCCTAGTGATGTTGTAGTTGGCGATGCCTGGGTGCATGCTTGAATGCTTAACTGTTAAGCAACAAATATCCGGATCAGTTCTTAAGTCTTATGCAACAAAGACAAGATCATGCCCTAGCCGCTAGTCAACTGTCCGGAGGGATGTGAGTCTATCGGCCGCACTTCTACCTGCCCCAGTTTTATGTAAACAAATCAACTGACGGGACAGCTGGCATCACCTTGCAAAATCAGCAGTCAACTACACACTTCCGCCGTAAATTGGTGACTTAGCTTCTGCACACACTCTTTGAATTGAAACATAGGAATCAAAACAAACGCACTGACTCGAAAAGTGCTCACATCTTGGAACCTGTGAATTCCAGGTGACTGAAGAATATACACACATGCTTGGGCTGATCTCTTTTGGAATTTTCCGACCAGAATCGTGTACATGTTTCCACGGCTTTTCGTAAAGGTCACAGTTGCTCATTTAAAGAAAGATAGGCCATGTCCAGAAAATAAGTGCCAAGTTGTGTGGTCAAAAGAATCAATTTCCAGCAGAAAAGGAGCTCATCTTCATGGGTTGATAGTCGGTGAGATCTCTCAAAAGGCATGGGGAACCTCCAGTTGCCATCACGAATTGTCTGTGAAAAACAGGCAATAACAAAGAAGCATGAAAAATACCGGGCTATCCCATCCATGGCAAAAAGATTACTTGATGGTGGACATTCAGATGAAAAAGAATCAGAACGTCATTCCCCACAAATGAATCTAACATCGATATCATTTGTTTGTGTTAATAATTCATCTATTTATCTAGATGTTTAAAGTTTAGACGTATAGGCTATTTACATTTGCATATCAATTCCGCGTGGTGGTTCCATCCGCCCCCAAACAAACAAAAATCTTTGTAAACGGCCTGAAAAAGCCAGCATTGCTGAATAGCCTATTCTATCAAAACTATTGCTTGAAACCACCCGGCAGTACCTCAAAACTGCCATGGCTCAACAAACTGCAGCCGTGACAAGAAAATCCAATGGGGTACCAATCATGATCCAAGTGTTCCGCGAATCGCGACTTGGAACCACCATCTGCTATCACTTGGACCTCAGCCACTGCCAACCGTGGCTCCTGAGCATCAAATGCCCCGCTGATGCCCAATGGTTGGACGCCATGGATGCCATGGACATCATCACCACACCGCCATGCCCAAGTTGGGCCATGGCATCCAACAATCCTTCAGGCAGCGCCAGCTGTGGATTCATGGAACTAACAAACTCTCCAACTCTCCAACTAAAGGGCCCCCAGGAATAGTTGATTCAAAAGGCATCAACAGGCCACAAAAGCTAGCATTCTGTTCATGGCTCCGGGGCTGGATCCATGGCCCTTGGATTACAGCTGTACCATGCTGTACCACACTGTACCCCAGGATTCTTCTTGTGATTCTACCAGGGACCTGCAGACACTCCTCCTGTACTAGATCTTAAGCGGTGAACGCAACCAGAGTTCATACGCCGGCCCAGGGTTGCAAGTGAAGAAGTATGTTAAGCATGCGAAGTGGGATCATCCAAGTATGATAGGGGAACCAACTACGTAGTCTAACTGAGAGGCAGCCACATTTGCAGTTGCCGGCCATAACAACGCCCGAATACCCGCCATGCGAGCTTGAAATTGGTTGCACCCAGCAACCACTGCAAAACAATGGATGCGTTGTGTCTATACAACGGGTGGACTTAACCACGGATGTTTTGCAATATCTAACCACGATATTCATGTGTGATAACCACGCTCAAAAAAATGGTCTTAACCACGGCATGCATTGTACTTATTCACGGTATTCAACACACCATACCAGATGTCGTACTATCTGCTGCGTTTCAATGATTTTTCCAATGAATGTGCAGAACCAGATGAAGAATTTGGCTTCATATGGTTCAAGGGCATCGGATCAGCAAGGTCAAGCGTCCTCGAGCTTGCACCCATTGCCCGGCTGCGATGCACGAGTCTGCGGTGAAGATTTGACTGCCTGGGGTGAAGATCCGCGATGATTTCATCCAAAATCTGTGGGATCTAGGCGCCAAAATTCATGATATATGGCGAGCTGGGTCAAGCAGTTAACCAACCAATTATGGGTGATATTAACCAACAAAACGATAAGGAAAACAATGGCTAATGATGGGGGAACCAGGGGTACAGGGTTTTGACCCACAGCATTGCATAGCCATATGTTGAAATAAGAAAGAACTAGTTGCGGTATGCACAGTCATTTACGAACAAGGCTGTGATTTTGACAGGGTTTCAAGGAGTTTCGTCTAGAAGTTTGCTGCTGATGTTGGCTGTTTGCCAATTGGGTGCAAGGTTTGATTGAGTAACTATATAAGTTGGGTAGTTATAACTGTAAGCCCATATGGGTGGTAGGTAAGTCCACCTAAGCAAGTTACAACCCGAGTTCTGCTACGCCATTCATTCCGAGTTGGGTTTTGTACCACGGAGATCTCCGAGGATCTCCATAACCCATGGCAATGCAGCTGGGAATCTCCTGTCTTCCCCCGAAGTCAGCAGCACGCATTGCCGCCATTGTCCATGTTGACGACAAACATCGATGACCCCAGTGCAACCTTCGCGTCAGCCACGCCCAGAATCACGAAAGGGACCCCAAAAAAGCAAGGAAAAGCATCACCATCACTGACCATCACCATTAGCAAAAAAGGCTTCATAGATGTTTGCAGCGCTTGCGACTGTTTTTTGATACATCCTGGTGATGGAGGCTGTCCTTAGGTGTGACAGCCGAATTTCAGTTGCGAATTGGTATGCAAAATGTGTTTTTGCAACAGTTTTCGAGCAACTTTACTCATTTCCACCATGTTCGGAGTCAACCGCCACCAATGAATATAGCAACGGCCGCTGAAAATATGTGGATGCGTTGAATTAGAATATGGGCAGTTGATTATTATGGATCTCCTTTCTCATAGATTCAGATCAAACATTCCATGGCGGTGAATCACCACCTATTGAGCTGGTTCAACTGAGGCTGCTTGACAATCCGTTGGATCTCTCTTGTGGTGAACAATCAACCAAGGCTATGGAGACCCTGCAGTAGCTATGCAGTTGCTCAGCTCGGGACAAATTCGATTGGGAGTGAATCTGCGAACCTTGGCACCAATGAACATCAATTCGCCATGAGTTTGGGAATCTGGCACCATGATAGCACATCCATCTGACCTGTAGACATAGGCACATGAGCCTTCGTTGCCCTGGAAATATTTGTCGCTACGATCTACGAAATGGGAACGATGGGCCGAGTTTCCTTTGTACCTCCTGGAATCTCCAAAGGGTCAACCCTTCTCTTCAACTCTGAGCGCCACCGATTATCTGAGTGTCGCAACAACAACAACAACAACAACAACAACAACAACCTTTACCAACGATCATTGGATTCCAGGTCCAGTTTTCTGCCATTTACTTGGCTGTCAAACCATCAAAACCTGTCACCCTGGTTAAAATCAAAAAAACCACAGAATCCTCACTCCGTTCTGATATTCACGTGTCCCATGTTTTCGGCGCTTTAGCCCATCCTATACAGGTGGACGTTCACTGACCAAGTTGGGTGTGCCTAATTTGGGTGTTCACTTAAATGGCGTACCCAAGAAATGATGCTCTCTCTACCAGGCATGGTCGTTTCTGGCACTACGAGTACCTTGGGCATATCCGGTATCATCAACCAACATTGGCCGTGGGTCAAGGGATGACACCCAAACTGTTCGCATGCCATCAATGATCAAACACTAGTAGTCTGGCTGTTGCGATGTGACTAAACATCATCCATTCTTGGGATGATTGGTGACGTGGGGCCCCACACAGTTGGTGTATACCCTGTTCACCTGTTGGTTATTATCCCTCAACCATCAACCAGCAAATGTCAGATCCGTATGAATAAACTTTGGGCTTATCAAGCAGAAATTATCAACCTCATGTTGATTCTATGTCATTATCCGCCTATTATCGACCTTTAATTTACATTTTTCCACCTATTATCAACCATTAACTTCTATTCATCCACCTATTATCAACCATGCATTGGCATGTTCTCATCGTAAATCACCAGCCAGTTCTGGTGAAAAACTGCAGCTGTTCACCTCGGCACCCACAAGGTCAAGCGGCCACCATGAGCTGCAGAATTCCTAGAGCCAACTGCCAGGGACTGGCCCTCAAAGCAGTTGTAAAACCTGACAGCCGCCGGCACGATGCTTCTCCAGCCAGCTAACCCCAAAGATAGAGTTGGCATTTGCAACTATCAGTGGTGAAGAGAAAAGATGATAATTGGGAGTAGCCTATTTTGACAAACACCTGTTTCTAGATACAGCCTGTAATGTTTAACCGAATTTAAATGACCCTATGTCAATGACACTAGAAAAACGGGGTCTAATATGGCTATGGGGTTCTCCTATCATTACCAATTGTTTTCCTTATCATTGTTGGTGGAATTATCCCCCATTATTGGTCAGTTGATATTGACCCATACCCATATGGTGTAGTCCAATCGATGTTTCAGAGCTTATTGAATTGTTACCCCATCAACCTACTCCTGGGACGCCACTTCCGTGAACCCTTGGAGTCCCCGAATCGATGGTCCCCCATGACTGGCTGCGCTTAGAAACTGCTTCCATGAGTCCATGGTGGATGCTCCCTGTGGAAGTGCCCCACCGAAAAACCAGAAATGACTTCCAAGTGGCTGATGACGTTGGCAGCAAGCAGCTTTTTAAGCAACGTCCAACTGTGTGTCCATGGGCAGCATGCCATGACCTGATCAAGCAAAGTGGTGTCACCATCCTGAATGGTCAATCGTCATTCCTGATGAGCAAACTGCCATGTTTGGACATGCCATATCTCCTGCAAGTGCTTCTGGCTGAAGGCATGATTGCCGCCAAACCCACATTTCACATTTGGGTCAAATAGATCATTCAAATATCTATGTTGAGTTGATGTGAAGATCTGAACCACCGAAGTGATGTACCCACATAGAATCGATCGTCATCAAACCTGCGCATGGTGGATAGCAGTTTGTAGTTCACCGGTTTAACATGATTGAACCAACAAACATTGAGAGCTGGGTGACAAACATGGTGGTTTCTCAAAATGGGGGTACCCCCAAATCATCCGTTATTAAGTATGCTTAATATTTAACCAACCTTTTTTTAGAGGGCCGCCTACTCTGAAAAAAACGACATTGATATACATTGATTACATATTCTCAAAAACTAATTTCTTCAACCAACCGTCGCAGCTCGAGGCTTAGCTCATTGAGGATCCAGCAGAGTTGTGAAGGATCACATTCCTCCCATGGCCTGCAACCGGCGCGCGTCACGAACTTGCGTGGCCTGCAAGCCTAGAGAAGACTGACACTTCACATGTTTGTTGCGCAAGGAAAGGCCCTAATACGATGATGATGATGATGATGATGATGATGATGATGATGATGATGATGATGATGATGATGACGATGACGATGACGATGATGATGATGATGATGATGATGATGATGATGATGATGATGATGATGACCGTGATTTCTGACTCAGTCCAAGTTCTGGCACTACAAACCCACAGGTGTAACCGGGCTGGCTGAGATGCAGGGAAAACTCATATTAGGTCAAGTTGTCAAGGCAATGGCTGTATGCATTTGCAATTATACATGCGGTTTACCCGGCAGGTCCCTGCAGAACAACGGTGTGCCCCAAAGATTACTGATATCCATGGATGTACATGTAGACCTCTGCGTCTCTCTCTCTCTCTCTATGTACATATTATATATATATAGAGAGAGAGAGATGCATGAAGATATGTGTACAAAGTTCTGTATATATCTTAAATATGAATACACATGAATGTATATGACCCGTGGAATTGCCATTAGGTGCCATGAGTATTCACCTGGGAACTTCATCCAACCCTTCACTGGTGCAGAGTCAAGCATCTTCGAGATTCTTTGGGCCAAATGGCGAAGAATGTTCTACCTTCCTCTTGCAAGTCTATATGAATAATCCCTTGAACGTTGCCCCTTCCCGGAAGAAAAAAGGAAAAAGAAGGAAAAAACAGCGAAACTGGATTCTCAACCAGAGAGGTTTTTTCCCCCCTCAGGGTTCCCTATAAAAACCCAGGGCTTAGCTAACCCCTCGTCACTGCCCAACGTCATCCGACCGCCGGGTTGCTTCGCCTGGATGAAAGCCATGAGCCTCGTGGAGTGCCAGCTGCCAGTGACCGCCCAGGCCACTCACGGCTGCACCCACGAGGCGCTCCGTGACTCGGAGACCCAGGTCCTACGGCACTGGATGGGTGGTCGTTGGTCGTTGGTTGGTTGGTTGGTTGGTTGGCTAATTGGTTGGTTGTGATTCAACAAACAACCCATTTGTTTGGGTGGTCAAATGGTTGTTAGTGACGGAGTTTTAGCTTCACATTTGTTTGTTGGTCGTTTGTTGGTTGTAATTTTAGATCCAAGCGTGAAGCTAAACTCCTTCTCTGATTGTCAATCACGAGCTATTACTGGTGCTTTGTTAATGTCTGGCCGTTTTGAAAGGTCTTGAAGCATCGTGGTTGAAATTTCGGGATGGTGTGCCCCTCAGTTCTGTAAGGGTTCGCCCTGATCTGAATCATTAATTAATCCTCATGGGTAGATGACCCCAAACCGCCAACAACATCTGGTCAGAAAACGGCACTCTGCCGTGCAAAATGACGGCGCCAACACTGGAAACAGCACCAGCGGAAATAACAACAGAGAAAACATGGTCCCCACGGATCATGTGTCAAAACCCAGCAAGCAAGAATTCATCAACAATGACCAATGGAGAGTATCATATCCATTCATTAACTGATGACTAGTTTTGATTTAATTATTGTTGATGATTGATCATTGAACCAACTTAACAATGGTGATCGCTTACTAGATTCGTCAGTATAGATTAATCAACTATGCACTAATTGTGGTAATAATATATAATATAGATTTTACAATTTAAGGTAAGTCATTGGTGATCCACCACAAAATATTGAGGCGGTCTATGGATGTCTATGTCTGGATGCGCCGGCCCCATCGCAGTGACAACAGAAGCAGCGAACGACGAATGCGCCCCCGGGACTGTGCTGTCCTTCATGCGCGTGACCAAAGATGCGGCGCTGAGCCATCTTTCGCCTGGCGATTTCCGCATGGGTAGGTTCGATGGTGTGAAGCTCACCGGTTCATGGCTGGCAAGTAGGCTCACGGTTGAGGCGGTTGATATGGTTGACATGATGGTTGATATATGTGGCTGATGTTGCATGGTGATGATCAATGATGGATTATAATTTTCTATAGTGGCTGGAAATGGTACATGGTGGCTACTAAAGGTTTCTAGTGACAGTATGGGTTAGATCAAGAACAATGGTCAAAAGGAATCAAACATTGTAAATTGTGACTATGTTTTCTTAGTCATGATGAATGGTTACAGTAACTGTTGGTCATATTTATTAATGAGTTTTTGAAAAATGATGAAACAATGCATGAAATGTGGTTGATAGGGATTCACAATATGTCCCGGTCATTTGTAAATGATCATTTTGACCCGAAATGTTTCTGTTGGTCATGACCCCAAGCAGTAATAAGTAGTAAGTGTCCAACAGTATGATTCAAAACACATTGATGTCCGATGGCAGGTGTTTTGTGGTCCGAAATCGCAGTCAACGGACCGACTCCACCAGCACCCTGGTGCGAAGGTCCATCCTTGGGGTTCCAACTCGCCAAAGGCATGATGGTTTTTCGCCCGAAGCACTGCATGGCCACAGCCATTGGCACGACGGAACCTTTGCAACCAAGGTCTCTGCAGGTTTCATGACTCCCCCAGCTGCCAGGATATGACTCGTTCCCAGCTGCCGTTTATACACCAACACCGCCAACACCTCCCACCTTGAGCGCAGGCACTCGTGGCCGCTCGCAAGGCAACAGGATCTGCACCAGAAATCTCTTGACTGGATCGGCTCAAAGTGCAGAGGGCCATTCGCCAAGAGCTACCTAGCAGCTATGAATCGTTGGCCCCTCCAAGAATGAACACCTTCAGTGGGACAGCAATTAATTTTGGGGCCGTAAATTGATGACAGCTGTACCTGATAGACTTGACAACTCTGGGTAATGCTCCCACCTGTTGCGCCTCATCAAACTGAGGCTACTAATGGTCATCTGCTAAAGAACTGCCCGCACCGAACATGCCAAGGCGTATCGTATGTCGGCATGCGTGAAAAGTAGCAAACATTGCGAGACAATGGCTTCAGCAAGGGGGGTGCCTACTTTGGCTCTAGAATATGGTGTTTTTCCGCGTTGAAAATGGCCTGAAATCCAGGAAGTTGCTGAAGATAAATCGTCTTGGCTTAACATCGCCCGATATAGGACCTGCTTAGATATCGGCTTCATAGTCTCTCCCAACAACAACAACAACAACAACAACAACAACAACAACAACAACAACAACAACAACAACAACAACATCTTCCAATCCACCAACACACGCTGTGTTTACAGGCTCGTGGAGGGATGTATTTTGGCAGATTTTTCGAGCATCGCTTGAAATCTTGCAATAAAGCTCCAACTTAGCTGCCAGTTGGGAGCAACTTCGCCCAGTGTCTGGGTCACCTGGGTCCTGCCCAACATACCGCAAGATGGTCACCTTTGAGCCCAACATATCCCAACGGAGGCAAGATCGGAGCTGTTTAGATATCGGGTTGACAGGTTTCGATGTATCTCTATATGTTCCTATGTTGGCCAAACATTGTCCAAGATCGGTCCCTGGTCCCAAGCAACAACACCACCCCAATCCCTCCAACGACATTGTCAACCTGGTTTCCTCAGAGTCCGTACCCGTTACGACAGTGTTTATCGCAAAAGCTGGAAGAGAAAGGTACTAAAGACAGCTGCATCAGATTGATGGGAAATGATAAGAAATTGAAGCTGAGGTTGCTGAGGTTAGATACTTTTGAGAACTGAAGGATGATTAAACCACTTGCAAGAAACTAATCTGAAAGTTGGAAGCCAAACAAAGTACGCGGGTGACTGCAATGCTTACATCGAAAACTCTTGACCGTGTACCAAAAGTGGACAAGGATTATTTATATATATATATATAGATATAGGAATATATATATATATATACCTACATGATAACTGTATGCGTCTCAATCACCAAAATGAGATTTTCATTGGCCAACAGTGCCACAGTGCAAGGGGACTTCTAGTCGTGAAGTGCTGGCATCAACAGCACCCAATGGTGGTCCAGGTCGCCACGGGGTACCACCGCCGGGGTCCATCCGTTCCACTGCTCCTACGATGGCGGGGTGAACCCCGTGCTGAGTGAGGCGCCTCTGGAAGAGCTGAGCAAAGTGTTGAAAGTCACGTGATCCGGCCTCGAGTGTGGCACCCGTGTCACTGTGAGTCATCCAAAGGCACGGATGTAACTGGCAACAACGACACGTGTAGTTGTGATGTAGTCATATGACCATGGTGTTGCTTATGTGAATTGCAACTAGTAACTGTAGTAATTAACTGCAACTACTGTTACTGTTAATGGGCTGTCTTACATGTAGTGTTACAGTTGCCACTGGGAAACATCAGTTTGTCGAAACTGCAACTACTCTGGCCAGCCTGGGATCTCGCTTCGGTGCCAAGGAGAAGTTACGGTCAGCACGAGTCGTTGTTGCTACAAGTGATAGCCGTGCTAGCCAGTACCGCTTAGCATCAAACCAGCACCAGTTCATCGTCCCCAGCCATGAGCTCTGCAGTTTGCCTAGGCCTGGCCTGGCTCCCTCCCAAGCACCACTGGCGCCTGTAGCTCCTCAGCTGGCACAAGGACAAGAGCTGCAGGTTCTGTTCCCATCGTCCTCGCCAGGGAGGCCAGGGTAACCACGTTGTTGGGAACCTGCCAACAGGTGTCCAGTATCCAAGAATTCATGATTTACCATGACCTAGTGGATGTTGTTGACAAAGCCAAACTCTACACGGTACTTGGGCAGTTTCTGTCTCCAGGTCGTAGTGTTCTCACAACTTTCCCTCATCATGTCTATCCCAGTGTTTGAGAAATTGATCTCTGAACCGGTCTGAACTGTGAAAATTCAGCAGAAGTACAAATGGGTGTTTCTTAAAAGTAGGGGACCCCGCTAATCATCCATTATTAATCATTTATAGTAGTAAACCAGGCATTTTTGGGGTCCCCTATTCTGAGAAACCACCAAATGTTTCATTGCTAGTGATATCTTTGGACGTTAGACTCTGCAAGTCCACCTTTGTTCATGATCTGGTTCACGTTGGAGTCTGAATGGCCCAGAAGCTTCCATGTGACGAATGACTGCCCGGCACAATCGGATGATTTTTCCACGGTGGTTTTGAGCTGTTTTTGATGTTGTGGTTCCTCATCATTTGCCGGGCAAAAAGAAACACGTGGGCGTTTCTCAAAACAGGGGTGCCCTAAAAATGGCTGGTTTATTGAATGATTAGTTTGGGATGATTTGGGGGGCACCTCTATTTAAAGAAACCACCAGTTGTGTGTCTTCAACTCTGCCACTTCCAACAATTCTGAGGGCCTCGGAATCATGGCTGGGCTACAGCTAGCTACGTGGCTACAACTACATGGTCAAAACTTGGAGTTGCTATTCCTTCAAATTTGGGGACTGCTGTGAGTGGCATGGATGGTGTGGAAAATCATGGTTCATGAATGCTCGTGGTCGCAAAAAATGATCCATGTGATGATCCAATAGTGATCCAATCATGATGTGGCTCAGCTGTAAGTACCACGATGAATGCCAACCAATCTAACCAGCACACAAGGGGCCACCACGATGGTTCACCACCTGTTGACCTTTCTGTGGTGATGGTTGCTTTATAGCAGAAACATGCAGAAAGGTTTAAATTTTGCTTAGCCCCTTCTTGAATTTACATCCCCACTTAGCAAGTGGTTGATATGGTTATGGGGTTGCAAGCCAGCTGGGGCTATTTACCATGGTTGCATCCCACTTAAATCCCCAAATCCAAGTAGCCACCTGCTCATTTTCACATGATTGTTTCTTAAAATTGGGGAACCCCAAAAAATGTTTGGTTTATGACTATGTGATTCATACACTGGATGATTTTGGGGTCCCCCTATGACTAGAAACCGCCATATCCTTGTCGACCCCTTTGCTTCGCCTGTGCCGCTTGCACTCTTCATGGCCGAGTTGTAAGTGTACTCATCGGGTTCCAACAGCAACACCTGACCGCTGCGCGACCGTCCACCCTGAACACCGGCTACCGTCGGGGGGCAGCCCGGGTAGTATGGCTTACATTTTTTTCACACCAACAATCACCCGTGTCAAGATGCAGCTATCCCATAGGTTACTAGGTAACTGGTGTTTGTCGATTTTCACAGAATTGAACAGATCGACAAACACTTTCACATTTAAACCCAAAGTGATGGTTTGCCGAAGCCTCACCAGTGTCGACAAACACTGTCATGTTTAAAACCAAATGATCGTTCAAGGCCTAAACCTAGCAGTTGTGAATCAGTTGGCTTTCGGCAACGGTTCGATTGCTGGACCGGGGCCTCCAAGGTCTTGAAAAGTTCCATGGCGCTTTCCCACTTTTCGCCACATGATTTCATCAAGGCGTTGTAGCCTCGGAGGCCCGTGAAAAGATAGCAGTTGGGACCAAATCAAGGTAACCATAAGCAACCAATATTTATCACTGACCTCTTTTTACCCGTGTGCAAACCATAATCACAATCTAGTCAGGATTACTAGTATATAGTTACCATGATATACCTAGTAAATCATCATGACTCACCAGTGTTTACCAAGATTGGCCCATGATGATCAATACTGGTATCGTCAATTTTTGTTGACCGTCAGTATCAATAGCCGTTAACAATTGCGACCATTGTCAATCATGACTGTAAAGCCATCGTTAGCCTGATAGATCATTAGCCATTATTTTTTGCCATCACTAACTACCATTATTAACCATCTATTTGAATATTCGCCGTTGCTAACCATCCTTAGTCACGAAGA
>VSDK01001637.1:258344-272082 GCA_009767595.1 Symbiodinium kawagutii | reverse complement strand
GAGCGGTTCTTCTCTCTAAGAACCAATTTTGTTCCTCCCACCGCGTTACTATTCGGCATTACTGAAGGATCCACATCTGATTTTTTGCACTACCCATTCGTTGGGCCTCAAAGGAACCCAAACAGAACTCTTGCGTTTCCGCTGCGATTTTGCTACTGCCCTTCCTTGGACAAAATTCACCCAAAAGCAACGCAACGGTGCTAATTTGAAAACAACAGGCGACATATCATACATGTAAATAGATGTATGATGCGCCGCTATAATTTATGTATGTATACATACGGATGCATATTTTTTTCGATTTGGTTAGCCGTCACACGGCAGGGCCCGCAGGCATCGAATTCAATCACGCAATGGCAAGCTGGCAAAAATGGAGCTGCTGGACTGGAATTGAACATCAGCGAGCCCAACGCCGGCATGATTTATCGTCCCAACTGTTTGCGATAGGAGGCAATCAGGACTATATAAGGCCAGCAACCCTCTTCATGGCCAAAGGAATCCATCCACTTAGCGCGCATAGGGACAAGCAGCTAGGCAGCTGCGAGGCCAAACTCAAGCATGAAGCATTCTTCAACAAAAAATGTCGGGGAAGTAGTCTTCAGCCTGCCGCGTCTCATGCTGGGGCACAATGTCCGCGCGCAAAGTCAAAGCTTGTACATTGATGCTGTGGCTAGCTTCCCAAACAAATCAGGCAGGTTGTTTTCCCCCGCCGTCAGAAGAGGCCATTCACCTTTCTCTGCAGCACAGCAAGCACGTGAAAAAAAACGTTACGTGCATGCTACACCTTCCGCCTTCCACTGTGCAAACTCCATTGCTGAGCGGAAACTCCATGGAATCGGCAGCATGCCCTTCCCTTGCAACACTCGGACGGGAAGATGCACCTGCATGGCCTAATTGATGCCTAGGGATCTATGTCCTCAAGCTTCTTGGAAGAGTACGGCTACTGTCTTTGCAGATGCAAGCCTCAGTCTCGCATGCTCTGATTGAGGGGAATGAAATCAGAACAGCCAACATTGCTGGACCGCATGGCACAGTTACCCGTGCTTCAGGATCAAGCCCCACTGTTGGGAGAAGTTCCCTCTTCGCGCCAAACACATACATTGGCAAAACCTTCGGCCGTGGACAAAGTGGGAAGGCAGCGCTGACTGCCAAGCACATCGACATGCTTGACATGTACGCTTTCAGAATGCCACTCCATGTCCTGCCTATGAGAGATCCATAGCCATCAGTGATGCATCACTCACTTGAGTCGTTGCTCTTCAGGCAGGGAAAAAAACCTTCTTTGAAGGCGAAAAAACCTGCCAAACTACAGGGAACCCACAGCTGCACACAAGTAGGGCTCACCAAAAAAGGACATAGTAGTGAAGAATCAACCTGGCGTTCGTGGGGCCGCGTTTGCGGTTACCCCATGGCATAGAACAGATTGAAATGAAACCAGGGAAGGCCCGAAATGTCATCTGCTGCGCCAGATTTACAAAATGTCTGCATCACCCCATGCGTGTACCAAGTGGGGGCTGCATCTTCTGTGATCAGACTCTATGGCTTCAACCAAACAAGACGGACAAGTGCATGGTAAACTTGAAAAAATATAACAAAAATAACTAATTTGTTATAACTAGAGCTGCTGTCGCACATAGCCAACCAAAGCCTGTTCACGCCACTATCGAATTGGTCAAATTCACGGCTACTTCACGTCCTGTGATCGCCTGCAGCAGATCACGCCACAGCAGGCCCTTGCAAAACCTCTTCAATGCCGCTCGCCAACCTGCCACCACTTCTCCGGCGCGGTCGAGACTCGTGTTGTATCCCATGAGTGACATGAAGGCCTCCTCATCCGGGGCATCAGTCGAAGGGTCTGGTACTGTGGCAAATCCGTAGACACCTCTCATGAGTTTCAATATGGTCTCATCGAATGCACCACCCATGAGTGCCACAGCGGTGATGCGTGCGCGTCGTTCACGAGCAGTAAGCACAATGTCTTTGCCGCCCTCAGCAAGCCCGCTCAAATTCGTGCTCCTTGAGCAAAACAACACTGCGAGTAGGCGACGCTTTTCAAGGGCAAAGTAGTGCACTGGGAACGCACTGCCTTCATAGCGTAGAACATCATCACCTGAATGCCACATCCCGTCCGGTAACTTTGGTACCTGGGAAAGGCGCAACACCGACGTCGTTTGGCCCAAGAAACGGAGGGGTTTGTATAGACTTTCCTCGACCGTGGCGAATTCAAATGAGTCTGGAATCACGTCCAATTCCTCAACCTGGGCATTCTTGAAGGCGTCAACGACCTCATCAGCTGACAATGGTATCCCGGAGACGTTCACAAAGACAGCTGGCTTTTCAGACGGGTTCTGGGTGTCAAACTCAACAGCCAGGTTCAATGGAATACGGGTCACCATGCGCTTCTCTACCTTTTGGGGAAGCAACTCAGAAATCAATTGATGGTCCTGGAGCAACAGGACCTGCGAAGATCCATTCCTCTGGCCTGTGTGACAACGTTTCTTTGTGGTGGCGCTGGTCAATCCGGCCATCGCGCACAAAGCGGTCACGTTACTGTGGCCGGTGGCACCTGACGCCACCATATGGCTCATCTCGTACAGGTAACCTCCAGGTGCAAGCACATGGCCACCAGTTACCAGATCCTTGACAAACTGGATCATGCTGAACTTGGTCGGGAAATCAGCTGTGTCCTCTTGGCTCAGCACCAGAGCTGAGTGGCTACCTAGTCCGTAGGCCATCTCGATGAATTCGAAGACCACTCTGTCCGCCAAAGCCTTGATGTTCAGGTCACTTCCAGTTGTGTCAGTCGCATATGCATAGACACGCTTGCCATTGTCCTGGATCTTTGTACCATCCTTCTGTTCTGGTGCAACATAGCCAAGCTTGCCATCACCAGTGTTATTCACACCGCCCCAGCTGAATGCCTTGGACAACACGCCCCAGACACGCACAGCTGCTGATCTCCTTTGGACTTCATCCTCATCGTCTTCAACCATCAAGTCGCTGCTCACACCTCTAATGCCCTCCAGCACGTCAGGATGCACTGCTGCCAAAAGTTCACTGTGCACACCACTTTGCTCTCTTGTGGCTCTTGCCGCCGCTGCGACGGTGGTTACATTGCCCAGGACGTAGGAGCTGTCGCCCGAGTACAAATTCAATGCTCCTCCTTCGGTCAAGAAGGGAATGAGGTGATACTCGTCAGCACTGCCACCTAGCATAGTTTGTCCAGTGGTGAACAAATGTACCTCCTCAGTTGGAGAGAAGCACACATAGGACGCACTCACTGAACTTCCCATGACACTCCACCCCTCGTAGTCCACCTTCGGTAGCAGAGGAAAGACATCTGATGTCTCCAGCCACTCTCTGAAAGTGAGGTCGACCGTGTTGTTGCTGACCACGCTGGCGGTGACCACAGAACGCCCGCCCTGGGAGATGAGCTTGTCTTTTCCATACATGTCCTTTTTAGGGGCCATGCTTTTGACACAGGCCTGTTTCAGCATGACGTGACGCTGGCCGCTCATAGTCTCAGTCTCGATTTTGCGCACCAATTCAATCACTCCTTCAAACAGCACATGTAGGACGGCCTCCGACTGCTTGTTGACGTCCATATTGAGTTGTTGGTGGTGCAACACCTTGTCAAGCAGTCCCAAAGCAGACTGCGGGTTGATTTTCATTTCACACACGTCCTCCTGTCTCTTTGGTGGGAGCATATCGAGTCTGTGTTTGAAAAGGACCTTCGACAACTCACAGGCATCCTCATTCAAATCCACTTCAGTCAAGTTTGGGTTCAAAGTGTCCGAGGCCAGTTTGATGATCTTCTGGTTGATCTCTCCCAACTTCACGAAGTACATCGAAGTCAACAAATCTGCATGATGAAGCAACTCGGCCGCTCCACCTGCCATCCTGTGAGCATAGGCACCACCACATAGCGCCGTGAAGAAATTGACTGCCACAGCTCCGAACGCAGTAGACATGCGGACTCGTCCATCTGAACCGGTCGGGAAGCAAGCATCTACTGCCAACCAATCAGGAGCAGATTCCAAAAATGACTTTTGAATGCTATTTATCCCAACGCTTGAGCAGAGCAACATGTCCTCGCATGCTGTAATGTCACAGCCGAGTTGAAGCACAAGCATGGCGTGCCAGGATGCGAGAATAGAACAACGCATCATGGCACTGGGGCTCCGGCTTCCGGCTGCTGGGATTCTCGGGCCCTAAACGTGCACATATACCTGTTGTGATAATATGTGTATGCATGTACATATCATATTATGTTTGCACATGTAGACAGAAGTGTTTCACACTCAAGTTCACCCCTCCACCATGGTGAGCATCTCTAAAATGAATACGATCGTTCATCTTAGCACGTGACACCCACCATCCACGCATACCTCTCACCACCTCATTGCGGCGCTGGCACAGTTCGTTTCCATCATGGACGCTTCTTAACCATCGAAAACCATAACTTCTCGCGATTTTCAACCATCATTTTCACTATAATGAGCCCCTTTTACCATCTATTAACCCCAGTATTCCCATTCCAACTTCACGGATGCCAGGCTGAGCGCTTGCACCCCATTGAGACCCCCGCTGATGCAATCCATTTCCAGCGTGGTGGACCGCACCAACTCGGCTGCTTGCTGCCATGCCTGGCTTTCGTTGGAAAATCCTGGGTTTTCCTACGTTTGACCATTCATCAAAGGGCAACCATCAATAATGGCTAATCATAGGGGATAGTAAGCATTAAGTATATGGGCATATACCAACTATATAGTGGTGGTCATAGTCCGTTGGAATGGTGGTTTCTTTTTTGCCATTGGGAACCCCCGAAGCTACGGTTGGTTTATTAACTAAGAATCTTGGATGATTTGGAGTAACCACGGGTAAACCTATGACTCGAGAAACCGCCGAATCATCGTGACCAGGCTTGAACAAGTTGAAGCATCACGGATCATTGTTGGACACAACCATGGCTCCAGGGAGCTGGGAGGCCATGGGCGACCACAGGATGGCCGCCCCAAATCATCCAATACTAAGCATTTGTAGTTGTAAACAAACCATTTTTGGGATACTCCCCCAATTTTGAGAAACCACTATATAATAGTTGTTCGGCCCGTATTGTTGGTTATTACTCCCTATTATCAACCATTGTTTCAAGAATATGGCTATTGGTCTTATTGTCGGTTATCATCCCCTGTTCTCAACCCTTATAATCCCCTATGCAATGATGTAAAAGCCATAATCCATTATTAAAACCATTAGAATTCCCTCTAAAACCATATAAAACCGTATAAAAACCATATAAACCCGATAAAAACTATATATATATATATATATAAATCCAGCTATGTTCCACTGCTCCAGGGTAGCTGCACGGCCGCCTCAGCAATCGGGATCCAGCCCGCCCGCTATCGGCACCTGACAAAGGTTCAGCGATGCATTGTAGCTCACCACCGTGGGAAGCACCGCATCGACAGGCATGGCCTCCACAGAAACACGCGGAGAAAACCATGTGATAATAGTGCTTAATGAAAATGGATAGGTAATAAGTGGTCAATGGATGCTTAATAGTTGATAATCAAGAATGATTCCTATGGTTAATAGGATACAATAGTAATAGTTAAACAATGGATACTTAAGAGTGGATATAAACGTGGAGAGCATGCTCATAGTGGTGAATGGATAGTAGCGGATAACTGGTTAGTTAATAGTGAATAGGATAGCACTACTGGTGATATAGGATTGTTAATACCCATCAGTGGTGAATGGATAGTTACGAGTGGATAATCAACAATGATCACGATGGTTCATGGGATATGATCGAATCAATCGAATCTAATACTACTTGTAACTGATAGATGTAGATAGTAATATAGTGTTCGAAGGGTTACAACGGGTTACAATGGACTATAACTGAGGCCATTGATAACAATAGTAGTCAGATGTAGTGAGTATAAAACAAGGGATACAGCATAATCATATCATTTGGCACTTGACTGTTAGACAATGGCTCGAATGCATCTCTGTCCAGCCTTCCGTCGCAAGGCACAGCAAATCGCAGCCGAGATGCCCTGAGAATCCCGAAGGCTCTCTGCCAATCTCTGCTTTCGGTAATGGCAACTGTACGTTGAAATACGTTGCCCTTGGCTCCTGGGAGACTTCCGTTCCCACTGTGGAAACGGTGATGGTGCCATCTGGTTGGGTGACTTGATGTATACAACTATACTTCATGCAAAGTCAATCAGTTTGTGGATAATAGGGACAAAGCTAGTGGACAAGCTGCTTGACAGTGGATGTCAAATAAGGTTGACTGAGCCCACAAACCAACTATGTAATCCAACCGGGTCCAGTCGCACAACACGGCTGATAATCCATGACGCCCTGTAAATTTCAGTCAGGCTTCCAGAGAACTCAGGAAGCCCGAGATGGGCCGTGCCGTTGGGTTGGAAAGAACACTGGATTCAGGACCTACATTGCTGTAGCTGTAGTCAGGGGGGTTGCTTGTTTCGAATGCAAAAAGATCCGGTGATATCAAGTGTGTCTACATATCAAGCTCGCGTATCCACCAAGATACTCCAATATCTCTCACCATAGACGTTACACCAGGACCATCACAAGTGGTTGCTGCTCACTGTGAAAAACCGTCGTTGGGTACCTTCATCTGGATGCACCGGTCTGGTATTTTTTGTGGTTGCCGCCAAGATTTCAAGCGTCCACGAGCTCACCAGAACGCCTGGTTACAAACAAACTGGCAGTTCAGTGGGAGGATATTCTTCGCACTGGTTGCGCCCAAAAACAGTACACTAGTATAACATCGTATAATCCATTGGAAACATTCAACTAGCAGGTGACTCTTGGTTATTTTTTGCAAGTTTATCAGCAGCCATACCCTCCCTTCTTGGCTAATCTGACTATCAGACCATTGGGTAATGTTTTGAAAGCATCAGCTAATTGTGAAAAGATCGATTTCTGCAGTTGGATATGATTACTCAACTATCACCTGACTGCATGCCCGTTTATCAAATCCTAGTCTATAAAACAAATTGAATCCACCAAGTCCGGAAAAGAATTACTTCTCGTGCAACAAGCATCAAACAATGTCTTTCTCAACCAACGATCAATTACATGATATAAATGCAGTAATCAATGCAGTGAACTGCAATTATAACTAATGTAGTTGATCATTGGTTGAGATCAGCATCAGTTATAATCATCAGTTATAATCATCAGTCATAATCATTATAACTAGTGATGATTATCAGCTATAATCATCAGTCATAATCATTAGTGATGATCATTAGTTCATGATGATTATCACTAATCATCAGTTAGTTACCATAGTGATCATCTATGGTGTGATGGTCACCAGCGGCTTCAGCAGCTTCACGGGAACGCCTTCCGTCTGCATGCTGGCTGCTTCCGTGCACCGGCGGCCGGTGGCTGCATGATACCACAGCAAAATGCTGTGGTGCTTGGTGCTGCAGTGCAGTTGTGGTCAGAATGTTATGTGATTTCACTTGATACATATTGGATATAGGTACATAGATACATATGCTGCAAACATGGATAACCATATGATATTTGTGTTTTTATGCAAATGCCATACATGTACTCATTCGACTTGATTGTTTGATCCCCACACCTACCATGCTACTGAGCTATTGCATATCAAATCAAATACACAACTCCATTTGTGCTTGACAAACACAGGTGATTGGGTGACCCAGATTCCCCAGACATGGATGCGATCAGATTCGCTCCTGATGATGCTATGATGCTGTCACACCTGGGTCACTGGGTCAGTGGCGGCTATGTCTTGACGCTGGCAGTTTCCGGATGCTGAAAATTCACAAGCTTCCAACTTCTCACATCAAAAATCGATAAACCTATACAATTGGAAGCAAAAATTGAACATCCCATTAATACTCTACACACCAGCAATCAATCGTATGCTTATCTGCATTGTACCCCTATCATACGTATGTACACGATACAAATTCCTTTTCTCTTCTGAGTTTTGATCAATCTCCATGACATTACATCTTTCTACGACTAGCCAACAAGTCTACTCATGACGAGCTTTACCTGCGTGCTTTTCCTACTTCGTTGGTTGTCTGGGGCACCCAACCCTCTTGCAGCAGCTTGGATGAGGATCATCCGCTGCACACGAATCTGGGACGCGGCGCAAAACGATGGTCACAGTACTCGGCTAAGCCAATCATGACCCCAAACGTGGCTGAGTGAGAAAAATGCATCCAACGTATTAGTAGTTGGATGATCATTGAACTTAGTCAGTGGATAGTAAGTGATGACCATGCTGGATGATACCAACAATTATCCACCATTTGTGGGCACCCTTCATGAAAATACCCCTTATCAACCATGATTGATAATGGTTGATAGTGGTTAGTTTCCATCGAGGATGATGACCACCATTTATGGAATTCACCCCACCAGCCAGAGGGCAAATAGAAATGACTCTACCTGCATAGGAGCAACTGGAGGACCCCTGAGCGTGGATCACACCTTTTATAATTCATTCCTATTTCGAGTTGCCAAATGGATCCAAATGGTGGGAAATGAATTACTAAAGGAATTACAATGACAATCTTGCTATATGGCAGTGGGTCAAAACCCCGTACCCCTGGTTCCCCCCTGTTAACCATTGTTTTCCCTACTATTGTTGGTGGAAATCCCCCATGATTGGTGGTTAATATTGACCCATAGCCATATATAGCTGGTATGTTCCCTATAGTTGTTAGTTATCATCCCCTACTATTAATCATTAACCAGCCATATCTTGTACTACTATTTCCTCAGCTGGCCATTGGAACTTCCGATTGGGAAATCGTGGGATCCCGTCACAAGGCTCCCATAGCTCCAGCTTCGGCGCCTGCGCCCACAATCGCGTGCGCACCACTCCGCCCCGATGGACACTTTGGATGCGCCTTACCAGCAGCGGATGCAGCTGGTGCTCCCCGGTTGGAACCTGATTGAACCCTATAGCACCAGTGGTTAGCACCAGTTCATATATATGATCTTATGCTACCAGGTGATTTTTTTCGGCTGACTGGATGCAGTGGTTGCAGTTGACAAGGGCTCCCAGTGGCTACAGGACATGCTTCGAAGAACCCCTCCAAGACCCAGGTCGAGCTATGTCGCGCCAAGCTATGTAAAAAAATTGCGACCACCAGGGCCAGCGATCTCCACATCACCACAGGGTTTTGGAACTGTTGGCTGGTATGCACCACACATGTTGCACGATATTCCTGGCTGATGCTTGGTTTATGTTGGTTTCATTGCCTTCATCAGCTCCTCTTTCACTAAACCTCCTCTGCTGAACAACAACCAACCAACAAACAAACATTGTCCTTACATACCTACTCCTGCTCTACATGGCTCTCGCATGATTGTCGTTGGTTTGCAACATCTATCAACTGACCGAGCAACAAATCCACGTTCCAACTGTGTAGCTGCAGTCCCCGGCTTTGCGGCATGGGTCGCGAGTGCCAGCCGTGCATGCACGACCTGATAGAGTATGGGCAATGCAACAGAGTCTGATCGATCATGGTGAATCGTGGTTGAATCATGGTTGATACTGGTGAAGAATGGTTGAATAATGGTTGAACATATGATTAATCGTGGTTGATGCTTTGCTGGTTGATCAATGGTTGATGCTGGTGAAATTCAAACCATGATCACAATGGAGAATCATCCATGGTTGATAGTGAAGAATGCTTTGAATCATGGTCGATGCCGGTTCGGAATGGTTGATGATATCGATGATGATTAAGTCGAGCAAATTGGCAATATCGCCCGGGGATCCATGGCAACAACATCTCGCAGAATCGTACCATTGATAGGTGCCAGGCTTTAGTAAAGGTGCAACGTGGTCATGCAGTGCTGGCCAGCAACAGGGATTTCCATCACCGAGAAAAGTTGGGTATCCAAGTTGGTTGCTACCTTACAACTGCGCAAAGTCTTGAGTCTGAAAGTTCTTTCTTAACTTCTGGTTCTCCAACAGCAGCACAGCGCTCCACCACTGATTGCAGCTGGAATATAAACACCGTGTTTGAAACCCAAGCTTCCATATGCTCGAGTCTTCATCTTCATTGATCACTGCGCAGCCAAGTGTTACAGCGCTGAGTGTTGCTGCTCTGTTTCTGTGGCAGGGAAGACCGCTGACTTTCCCGGGAAAAAGTCTCGAGGCTAGAAGTCTTCGCTGGTAATCCCCCAGTCTGTACCCCTGAATCCATCCAAATCCACCAAACTTATGTCGGATTTATGTAGTACAGTATACTCGCCGCTGATGGACCCTGACCCTTGTACTCTCCTGCCTTCCGTGCCATAATTGCACGAACACGTGCCTGCCAGTTGTGAATGACCGTCGAAAGCTGGGCAACGGCATCTGAAAATCTCACAGCCCAAATTGGTTCAACATGTGTGACAGTGCCAGTTTTTATCCATCCATGGGAGTAACCTTTGCGAGTTCATTGGAATCATGTGGCTGTGGGTCAAAACCCTGTACCCCTGGTTCCCCCACTAGTAACCATTGTTTTCCCTATTATTGTTGGTGGAAATCGCCCAGTAGTTGGTTTATTAATATTGACCCATAGCCATGTGTACCTGTGGCTATCAACCCAACAAGGAATGGGCCCCTGGGAGTTCATCGGAGAAGCATTTTTCATAAGCAGACCACTGCCGCAGGCGCCGAGCCGGGCGGCTCAGTCTCTACTTAATCAATTGGATGGCAATGACCCCAGCTAGCTGGTTGCCCTAGGGTAGCCAGTTGCGCTAACCAGGTAGGTGATAACAACCCACACTATCACACTATGGACATAGGTTCATAACCCGTTCTACTCATCAACCAAGCCATTCTTCACCATTCTTCAACATTGCGAACCATTGTAGAAGCCATCATTGAACCAGCATCCAACCATCATCCAACCTTCCTCAGCCTTGATGAATCATCGTTCAGCACTATCGTCATCAATCACTAATTAAACATGATTCGTCACCATTCGTGCGGCGGTAACAGCCATTTCTACCAGTCCGAGTCTGTGGGGCCATTCTCATTCACCATTAGCCACTACTGATCAGCACTGTCAGCCACCATCAACCACTACCAACCATTCTTGCTGCTCAACCATGATTAACCATCAACATATCTTAGCCAACCATCATCACTGGTTGGTGGTTGAACCACCCCTATGAAAAAACATGCTTGCCAACCAACCAATCATTTAGTGAAAGTAAAAAATGGAGTGAATCAAACCACCATCATCAACTATTCACCATGACTATCATCAACCATGGCTTAACCATAAGTATCAATCATGCTGCTTAGCCAAAACCAGCATCAACCATGCTTAACCATGGCTTAAAGATGGCTTAACCATGGCTTAACCATCAACTTCCACAAGCATCAACGACCACCAACCACCAGCGTCCACGTGCCCCGTGCCGCTCCTGGATGCGCTGCGCTCCCAGGAAGCGGCGCCGGGCGGCTTCGAAGCTGGCGCGAGCTCTCTGCCGCCTGGGCACCGGCGGCGCATCGCGCCGCCCATGGTAGCGGCCATGGTTGATGGAGGTTGATGGAGGTTGAGGCGACTTAGTCATGGTGATTTTGTTGGTTGAATGATGCTGAATGAGTGATTTGTTGGTGATTTTGTTGAATGAGTGATTTGTTGGTTGATGGTGATGAGTTTATGAGTTAGGTCATGGTAATTTTTTTTGGTAGGTGAGTTTTTGTGGGTCAGTTGATGCTTAATTCATGGTGAATTCTGTAGTCAATGAAGGTTGATGGTTGCATGATTAGTTGATGGTGAATGGATGTTGACTTCACCAGGAATGATACTTGAGGTCAATGTTGAACATGATCAAGGAATGATAAGCTAAGGAATAATTCATGGTGAATTGATGGTCCATGAATGGTTGGTTGATGGTTGGTTGATGGTTGGTTGATGGTTGGTTGATGGTTGGTTAATGGTGAAGAGCCATTTCAAACAATAGCTAATGAATGATTGGTTGATGGTTGACAATGGCAATAGTTGATGGTGGTTAATTGAGCATAATAATACCGTTCATATCTGTTCCCAAAAGTTTGAAAAACCATGGTCAATGATTTGTAATGGTCGATGCTGGTGCTTAGTGATGACTGACTGTGAACATTCGGTCACTAATGATCAATGATGGTGGTCGATAGTAGCTCTTCATGGTTGATGATGATCATTTGATGGATACTTGATACGGCTGGTAGCGGCATGGTCAATAATTGGCAACAGCTGTTAATGATTCCTACCCGCTGAGAAGCGTTGAGAAGCAGGGTTGATAAGGGTTGATACTTCTTGGCCAATGGTTCAAAGTGGTTGAACATGTGATGGCCACTGATTAATGATTCCATCATTGACATGATCAGAGAATCAGTACATCAACCTGGCTGGATGAGATTTTTGAAACCTTGCTACTTGCCTTGCTGTGCTGGTATATTTAATCGTTGTTACTTTCCGGTGGCTTGGTGGGAGTTTCTCAAAGTCACCAAACAGCAGAATTGTGACTAGCTGTGGCGATTTCGTCCATCCAACTACATAGGGAATCTATACATAGATTACTGGGGTGAAAACAAATGTCAAAAAAGGCAACCTATCAGTACTCAGTATCTCTTGTGCATTGGTTCTAATTATGGTTCGTTCACAACGGGAGTCCGATGGATTGTCGAAATCTGCTGGCAACAAAGCTGGTCAAAACCCCCAAATCATTGATCTAAAGCTGATATTCCCTCTAATTACCGTGGTTGTCATCTACAGTGGTAAAAGGACACATTCAAATGTCGTACTTGCAAATGAAGATTGATAATAATTGATGTTTAGATTGGTTGTTGATGATGATGATGGTGGTGGTGATGATGGTGATGGTGATGGTGGGGATAATGGGGATGATGGTGATGCTGGTGATGATGGTCATGATGATAATCATGATGATGGTGATGATGCTGATGGTGGCGATGGTGATGGTGATGATGGTGTTGATTGTGCTGATGATGATGATGATGATGATGATGATGATGATGATGATGGTGCCGATGATGATGATGATGATGATGATGATAATGATGATGATGATGATGATGACGATGATGATAATGATGATGATAATGATGGTGATGATGCTGATGATGGTGCTGCTGATGATGATGATGATGATGATGGTGCCGATGATGATGATGATGATGATGATGATGGTGATGATGATGGTGCCGATGATGATGATGATGATGGTGCTGCTGATGATGATGATGATGGTGCCGATGCTGATGATGATGATGATGATGATGATGATGATGCTGGTGATGGTGATGATGATGATGGTGATGATGATGATGACGATGATGATGATGATGATGATCATGATGATGATGATGATGGTGATGATGATGATGCCGATGATGGTGATGATCATGATGATGATGATGATGGTGATGGTGCCGATGATGATGATGATGATGATGGTGATGATGATGATGGTGATGATGATGATGGTGCCGATGATGATGACGATGATGATGATGGTGATGATGATGATGATGGTGATGGTGCCGATGATGATGATGATGATGATGATGATGATGCTGGTGATGATGATGATGATGATGACGATGATGATGATGAAGGTGATGATGATGATGATGGTGATGATGATGATGATGACGATGATGATGATGATGATGGTGATGATGATGATG